>QKQZ01036411.1:2781-46934 GCA_003595255.1 Solenopsis fugax
GTAATATCACATTTATTAAATTAGAAATAATTTAATAATTAGCGATGCTAACTTGCATCTTGATGTTAGATCCCTTATCCCCCCCTGAAAAAACTATAAAGAATTTATTGTGAAAAAATCACCTACCGTACAAGGCGTTCTTATTTCAATTTGTATGTATTACATGAACGGTCGAATATCTCCAATTCAAAATAAAAAAGCTTATTTTAATTTTGTATTTTAATTCTTTCTAAAAATTAATATATCTTTTTGATTTATATTTCTTTTAAATTCTGATTTTTTGAGATGTTAGATTTAAAAGAAGTGCAAATTGAAAAAGGTTGCATCTTTAGAAAGATCTTAAAAAATTAATAAATATATAAAATTTCAAATTTTAAAAAATTGTAATATTTTACACTAAAAGACTAATAGAAAAACTTTATACTATTCAAGAACTTAACAATATGGTATTTAAACTTTACCATTTATTAATATGAAGATTCAAGAAATAAAACGATTTATTATAAAATAATTTCTGCACGGTAACTTTTTCGAAAAAATCGTGGAAATGTTATTGCCGCGATAGAATCTGCGCGGCGGGCAAGAGTTTCGTGCGAGGATCAGTCGGAAATCGGTCTTCCTAGAAATGAGAGATTGGAAATGCTAATGCGTGTGTGGAGATGTACTCGACGACGGTCGTCTGCCTCATTACGTTCGATTTCACTGCGATGTGTGTTCCGGTATCGTCAGAGCGCGCGACTCCCGTGCCTTGTATTACGTGAGGCCGACTCGCGGCGACGCGAACGTTCCGCGAATCCTCACAACGATTGCATTGTACAAGCGTTTAACGCGTTTAATGAAGTTATAGTCAGCGTGCCCCATTTCGTATTTAAAATCTTATTCGGATTTAAATCGAACGTAATTGAAAAGTGATGAATTAATTGTATATTGCGCATATACATATGTATATGATAATAACAGAATATGGTAATTAACATCTCATTTTCATGAGAATAAAAAAAACAGCAATGGGAATAATAATGTATTCTTTGCAGAAATTGTGCTGTTATTAGTATATGTATATAAATTCTGAAGATGAGAACGGAAGATTGACACTTTGAATGCTATGTGTGAAAAATGGAGTTTGACACTAATAGAGATGTTCCCTTTCAAGAATTGCGTTATGTTTCTCCGCTACTCGCAGTTTTTAAATTTTCCACATTAAATATATATAATCGTCTCTTTTTCGTCTCCGATAATTTTATTATTTTGGACTCATAACGTCCTGTCGTGAACATCATTGTCGTGCATCATTGCGTCGAAGCGGAACACGAATTTTCCCACGATTTACCACTTTCTCAGGTTGCGCTTAGAAAAGTTGAGCCAATCTAGAGGGAATTTCACTTAGACAGTAAATGAAAGATATGTGTGTCACATGAAGTCGAAGAAATTTCGTTGATTCGTCAGCTTCCGTAGAACACGAAGTCGATGAGAGTACGAACATCAGGTGTGTAATTTCCCGTTTCTTTTCCTCCAGATATTACGAGTCTTAGAAATTTCCAGACGCGATTATTCTTAATAGGTGCTCGTTGTGTCAGGTTCTCAATGCGAAGATAGAGTGAACATTACGTGCATGTTGGCAGACATAGGGTGTGTTCCACTTGGCGTTCGCAAGCACTTGCGAGCATCTTTTGTCCTTGTTTAATATTTGATAAATAACAAGGATGAAGTGATTCCAAGAGTGTTAAGTGGAACGCACCTATAATGGATCGTTAAAGAGATTCCAGATACCACGAAGACAAAGTTTAACTATCCTCGTGAGCAAAGGGCTTACAGAGAGAAGTATTCATTCTAAATGTATTCAATCTTTTACACCTATGCGAATTGTCTGTTTAACGGTTAGACATGCTTCTCATATAGCTCATACTAGTTAGGACTTTCGCCTTTCGCACGAAGCCAAAAATTCTGTTGATTGTTGTTACGTGATTAATGAGCACGTCATAAGATGAGAAATGGCACTTCTCGAATATGTTAGCTGTAATAAATCAATAAGTTTCAATTGGACTTTTTACATACAGCTGCCATTTATCGTAGTTTAATTTTTTATAAGAATATGATTTTTATATGAATATTTTTTTATATGAATATGAATTTTATATTAATCATTTTTTTGCTGATCAAAATCAGAATTTCAGATTCTCTCCAAATAACATTGCCTTTTTTGACAAATTCTTTGAACATATCAGCAAACCGATAGTATCGTTCAATTAAGAGTATGGCCGGTATTCATAGTCGATTCTTATTTCAAGATCGTCTTAAGTAATGTCTTAAGATGCCAATACGGCTCTCTGATTGGTTGATGACATCTTAAGATAGTAGTTAAGACGGTCTCAAATATAAGAATCGACTATGAATACGGCCCTATAAAGACAAAGGTCTATAAAGACAAAGCTTTCATTAAACATTATATGGTAGCTAGAAAGATAGGAAAAATATTTTAGCTTTGAAGTATACAGCAGTTTTGTCAGATTACCTCCTGCATGTTATTAAGAGATTTGATAGATTGAGTTTTATACGATAGACTTGTGTTTTTTACATCTTGTATAACTTCTTTTAAAGCCCTAACTTTACACCCCCAACCCTACCTTTCGTAAATCCGCGGCAATCCACCAGCACTTCCTGTTCCCGTAGAAATTTCACCGAGCTCACGTGTAATTCCGGTCGAAGGCCGGCGCAGTTGATGGACGTGGGCAAGAATAAGCGACCGGCAGCATTTGGGGGGTGTTCACCAGTTGACGTTGTCTCGTTCACACACTGACACCCGGACTCAACACCAAAAAAGCACCGCAAGGGAAAAGACGGAGGCTATCGACTGCTGCTGCTCGAAGAGACCAGCAAAGACAGACCGGGTCGACTTGGTCGTGAATGGGCAGTCGAGGAACAGCCAGCCGATCTATCGATCGATCGCCGTCCTCCTCCTCCGCGACTTTCGAGTCCTGACGCGAGACTGAAGACTGACACGGGCATGAATTCAGACTTGGGCCGTTCACGACACTCGATAACGTCGCGCTCGCACCTCCCTCTTCGTGGAGTACCCCGGGCGGTCTCTTTCTAACTAATGCTTTCCCTCAGCGGCGAGTGCTTCGCCCTCCCTACCACCTGTTGCTCCCTCACGTTTCGCTCGCGCTCGTCCTTGTCTTCAGCTTCGTCGATTCCAGAGCCGCTACGCTTTCCGGTTTTCTCCCCGTCCAATCCGGGATTCCCAACTGATTATTCAGAGCGTATCTTTCCCTGTTAATCCGCTGCACATCGTCCTTTCATGTGTTCATTTTCTTCGCTATCATTCCAGTTAATATGGAATGTTATCAAATGCTACTCGAGATATTAAGGCCTTGTTTTTCATTACCTGGTTAATTTATGGTTAACTTGATGTTTTATCCAATGAGCTTCATCTATGGCATCATCATGGGTGAAGCTTATTAAGTAAAACATCAGATTAAGTTTAACTATAAGTTAACCAGGTAATGAAAAACCGTACCTAAATAGCAACCAATCTGATGAGTAGTAGCTGAACAAAAATTAAAAATTCGATATGAAGGTATCATCATCCCTTAGATGACTCAGATTGAAAAATATCGAAAGTTGCACAGAAATAGAAATCAAAGGATTAATTAACTACTGCTCATTCTTAATCATGCTCAGTGATGTTGAAAATATTTAAAAAAATTTTTGATTTATATAAACTCGACTCGATTATCCGGTGCATTTGGCGATTTTGCTTATCCTTTCAATGTTATTCGCAATCGTGCGATAGAGCCGATTCCGCTTCGCCTTCGAGAAGCGAACTCGACCTGCGGACGCTTTCGCTCATCTCGACGCTGTAGTTACCTCTTCCCATCACCTGCTGTTCCCTCGCGAAAGGCCGTCCGTCGGCGCACGTCGATCCGGAGATCCGTTTTGACACCGCGAGATCGCTTTCTCTGCTCCTTCTACGCTTGTGTTTTCAGTCCCGACCAGCATTAACTTCCTTCTTTCAGGCTTGCATCAATTTCCGTTCATAATTCTGATGTAATTTTACAGTTCCTTTTTTCCTTTTCTCTCTCGCATTTTCTTTCGCTCTTTCTCTCTCTCTCTCTCTCTCTCTCTCTCTCGTTTTCCACCGTTTCACGCTTCGACTTCGATATTTCTATCTCGATTCTCGACTTTCTGACTCCCCTTGTCCCATTTTTACTTATTATTTTGCAAAGTTTAATATTATTCTTAAGAAACGTTGATGACGATTATTTCTTCACAATTCGCGCATAACGTGTTTGCAATTCGTTTTATTCGCTTGCTCAATTTCCGCTCTTAATTTTCCTCCGTCAAAACATGTACATACATCCTGCAATTTTTTTGTTTGTTCGTTGATTAACGGGCTCCTGACGATGATTGTTAAATTGTCTGGCGTGAACGTTAATGCGCGTATTTATTCTTCAACTTACTGCAGCGAGGAATTTCTTATTACTCTGCAATTTCCAGTTTTGGCATCTCTTCGGCGAATAATTCAGCGACGCGTGATCTCAGTGTTTAGTGTACAGCATTAGCGAGCAAATTGCAAGCGACAAGGGCACAAGTCCACCGACTTCCTGAGCCCATTCACGTACATCTTGGTCACTTCCGCTGGTTAATTCGGTAAAACACCTTGCTATGCCATTGTCATCGCCGATAATAAGACACTGAAGATTCTCCCGATGTCGTGCGACGTTTGTGCCTAGCGAAGAGTACGTATAAAGCGCACGCTGTGTTATACGAGCGTTGCTTCATACATTGATATGATAACAAATATACTTTTATTCTTTTCTCTTGTCGACAATGAGCATTTATCCTTAAAAGTAAAAAGTCAATTTAATTTCATTTTTAATTAAAATTTTTATAACAAAATTTATACGTCGCATGTAAAAAGTATTCTAAAAAGTGTTTTATACGTGTAAAATTACTTTCATATTACGTGTGTAAAATGGATTAGATTGGGCAATCGAAATAATCTATGTTTAATTTTTAATTAAAATTTTTATAACGACTTATACACGTCGTAGAAACTAGTATAAAAAGTGTTTTATACGTGTAAAATTGCTTTCGCGTATTACGTATGTAAAATATAGATTACGTTAGATTGGGTAATCAAGATAATCTATATATCGTAATCTAGGTGAATTAAGATTAATGGATAGATGAAATCTAATTTTCTTCCTATTGGTGCGAAAACTTTTATCTCTCTCTTTTCTCGTTTATTTAACAGCGAACGAGGAAAGGCGGTGGAAGGTTAACGACCGTGGAAAATCACTTAAATCCAATGATTGTGTACACTTGCGGGTAATATCCCGCAGGTTAGTTATAGGCCCGGATAACAAAGCAGTGTCGTGAAATCTGTCGAACGCTGAAACGTCGTGTCAGAGTAAACGGAGAACAATCTTCTCGGCACGAATCAACAAAATTGTTTATCGAACGCAGCAGCAAATTGTCAATAAATCCTTGTCGCGTCTAATATTATCATTAATGATTTATACCACGGGATATTTGCTATAGGCACAGAATATCAACAATCTCTTTAATGTCTTCTTATATTTACTTCTTTTTTCTTCTTCCTTTTTTTTATTATTTTTTCTGTGTGTCATATATTTTTCTTGTGCAACAGGAAATTTAGAATGTTGCTTATTTAACAAATTTTCGCAAGTCTCGAAAATATTGTCACTTTTAATTTATATTAACGCTTTGTCAGAGTTTTTTTGGTGACTAGCGGATTTATCGATGAGGATATGTCTCCGTCATTGTTTTCATTCATTTTATTGACGCAATATGAATATTAAATCTTCTATCATTGCATTTAATCATCTACGTCCATTTTTATTTTTTTTTTGGTAGCTTCTTGCTGAGCTCAATTTAAAAGAAATGTTACTTATTGCTGTGAGATAATGTAACTGGATATCGGAGAAACACAGAGATGATTTCTCGATGGCTTCGCCGCTTAAAACAATCTGGTCTTTTACCCTTTTCTTTTTCTCGCGATGTCCCGTACAAATGTCGTCATGGTTTCTGCCATGTTTAATATATGCAAATATATATTCCCATACAAATATGTATTCGTCAAAAGTCATTAAATATAAACGGTAAAGATACATTGAAAACAATGAGAATGCGTTAACAAAAAAAGCAGAAACTTGTTAAAATTGGTTATCTTCTTGCAAGAGCCTCGTAAACTTCTCGTCATTTTTTATATTAATTACACATTGCTAAGTAAATTAGCTTCATAATTTAATGTCTCTTCAATTTCCACACCGAATATATGAATAAAATGGAAATTAATTTATAAACGTTACGTGTATATATTTCTTTGTCGAAACCAGCCTTTTATATTTACTTTATACATATATTACGCGCTACGTGCACAACTTTGGTACGCGTTAAAAATTCCGTGTCCTCCTCAAAATAAATCTTCTAAAAAGTCATAAATATGACTTCTCGTGAAGCAATTCTTCTCAATAAATCTGCGAACTGTGACAGAGATTAAATAACGAACCCTGTTTTTTTTCTTGCTCTTTCTTGTTAGCATTAAAACGTCAATATTGCTCGCGCTGATCTATAACAACGAGAACCAATAAGAATAAATAACAGCATTTCTTCTCGCGTCAATTATTTTTTTATTCTCAAATGTGCGATTGTTTTCGCGACGGCCGACAATTTTATTTCAGGTCAAGAAGTAGCGACCATAACGTGGTGGTCAAGACGGTCTGCACTTTCCCCAGCATTGCGCAACTGTAGCTGTGGCACCTGACGTAATGTGAACCTGATTAAATAACAAGGAGTTATGAATCTTTCTTTTTTCCGCCGAAAATTGGACTACAACATTGCGTGTTGTGGCCAGTACATTCGAAGTTGATTTACACACTTGAGATGCGTAGCATTCAATGTTTCCAGGGAAAGATCAAGCTGTTAGCATTGACGTTGCTTCTGAGTATTTGATAGAGTTGTTAAACATTTTTTTTAAAGAACGTTTTTTTTAAAGAATAAAGCATTATGTTCTTTTATTTAAAACGTGTTTTAAACACATATAATATAATGTATAGAATAAATATTATATATATAGCCTATATATTTTTTACATTGTGATTCAATCTCATATTACTTGTAGCATTTTATATTTCAATAATTTAATAATTAATAATTATTTTTAAATTTAGTTTTACTTTTGTATACAATTTTTAAAATTTTAAAGAAGTTCTTTAATTATATATTAAACAGCTTTGCAACTATAATTTTTAAAAAAGATTTTGATTTGTAATAAAAGTAAAACGTTAAAAGTAAATTTAATTCTATTAAACATTTTATATATTTTTATATAAAACAAATATATTATTTAATTAAAATTGGTCATTAGTATCATTTAGTATCATGTATTGCTATATTAGTATAACTTAATTATACTTTTCTTTTTCTAGAATATGTACAGAAAAATTTTTATTTTAAACCTCATTAATTAAAACGCCTTATTAGGACTATTTAAAATCCTCATTCCGTATTAAAAACTTATTAAGATTTCATTTATTATAATTTATTATATTTAATCAAATTATATAAATTGGACTTAATAAGTTTTAATAAAATCTGAATATGGATCTTATATAAATTTATAAGACTTTTATAAGCTCCTTATTTATACATATTAATTTTTTTTCGTGGGACTATATTTTACAAATAAGATAATTCTCATTTTTATAATATTTACGAGAAAAAAAACAATATATACAAATATAATAAAAATAAGCATACGAATATCATACCCCTAAAATCTATGTTAAATCTTTCTTTTTTTTTTAAAGAACATGTTTCTAACATTTGCTTTAAACATAAATGTTTTAAGTACTACAATCCTGATATTTGACGATCATTACGCCACATTACTGACAATATAATTGCTCTATTGCATAAATTTTACTTTGTATGAATATAAAGAACCTTTTGCAATTGCATCTAGTAAATTTTCTTGATTTGCGTAAATCGTTATTTCATGCAAATTCTATAACGAGACGTAAGTCGTTTGTGTGAAAGAAACTATACTCAATAAATTTGCATCCTTAAGAAACCAATAGCGAGACGAGGAAAAAAATTGAATTGGTTGCCATCACGATCGGCTAAATGCGCTAATGCCCGGTTAAATGACCGTCGAAGGGGACATTCCTCTGTCACACATTTTTTGTAGAGAGATTAATAATTATGCGCGCGCAAGGACGTATCGATCGCCGGATATCGTATATGAATTTCCAGGCGGACAGGCTCGCGATACGAAATTACACGGATTAGCATACTTCGTGGAGACTGCAACGAAGGAAGTCGCAACGGAATCTTCCGCGGCTGGCTAATCGGCAATGATACAACGAGAAATTTGTAATGCGCGGACTTCCGGTTGCGTACAGAGTCAGCTCGAGTCGAAGTTCGTACGCCCTGCGAAGGGAGACGGACAGCTTCTGCTGGACCAGTCCAATTTCGTACTCGCTGGCCCTTAAGAAAAAACTGATTAGCTGTATCGATAACTGATGACACTGCATCAGTAATCAATGAAATATCATCAGTTACCGATATAATAATTAGTTTATTGAAACGCTATCAGTTTTTTTTTTTTTTTTTCAAGGGGGGCTATCGTAATCGCGTCACGTGCAAAAGTTCTTTGTACAGCGGTGGTTTTCACATGGCAAAACTTGCCAGACATCTCGATAAAGGAGAATATGACCCACTTAATTCTAGAGATAATATCAGGAAAGAAACCGATCGTGTGTTCCGGGGACGTTTATATCTTGTGCGAAATCGAAAGTGGACTATCCCGGGCAACCTCGAAGGCGGATGCTGCTCGGCAGCGGCGGAATTTCTATTTAATGTCAAGCCGAAAAGTGAAAGTGCGCGTCCGCACGGTGGTCGCACAGAAAGTGTACACGCGGCGGCGTCGCGCCGTTTCGATATCCTTCGACCTTGGAGCAGTCGAACGCGCGCGTGTGTCGCGAAATCACTAATTTTCACGTACACGCGGTCCCCCTCTATCAATGGTATCCATTCGCGCGATGGGATTTACACCTTGTCACGTTCGACGTCACGCCGTTTTCTCCGTTTGTACGTCGCGATCGCTGACGATGCCGTTTGCGATAATCGGCTTCGACTTCGATTGCGTCGATGCGATAATCAGATAACCGGCAGAGGAGCCGGTACGTTCGCCCGATACAAGCGAAAGCACAAGAATTTTATCTCGGAAGAAGCAACCTTGAACCTGCACCGTTGCAACGATAGGAGACCTTTAGGAATCAAAATTTCATAATTTCTGTATATTCATCACGTTTCACTAGAAAGTTATGCAAAAGAGTAAACACCCTGCGAAGATTTGCTTGAAAAATCTTCATAATTTCTACTCCTTGATTTATGCTAAATTAAAACTATAAAGAATCACGTTAGACTGTCGCGATAAATATTAAAAATCTTTAATCGACGTTTCTAAAATAAAAGTCTATATGAATATTTTTGTTGACGTTTAAAAGATGTAATAAATTAAGTTGAAGGACTGTTCGCAGTGAATTGAGTTATAAGAACCATATGATTAATAAAAATGATCACGCAGCACATCATGTATTATTTTCTACAGCTGTATGCGATTAAAAATAAAATCAGTAAACATATTATCATATCGCTACGTGTCTTGCAGGATAAACGTGTTCGATATAAAAATACTTCGATATAAAAACTTTGCAAATGCAGCTCGATGCAATAAAGGTAGTCGCGACTAAAAACGTTTCGTTGGGCATTTCTTGTTTTTCAGATGAAAGCTGCCAGTTAAAAAAAGACTTGCCAATGCTTGAAGCCGTTCTAAAAGTGAACGTATGTAATTCATTTACACGCACATTGCGTTTGGTTACTAATATATTTCCTGGCAAATATTTGTCTCATGTCTCATATTTTTTAAAAAATTTCCTATTTTAAATTCATGAAGATTTCTGAAAATTTTTTTATTAAAAAAATTTTTTCTTAGAAATTAAAGAATGAGAAACTTTAGAACATATTTACACGTAGCGATTATAAAGGTAAATCCCAAAAATTGAACTCTGAAATAAAAGTAAATGAAGCGTTTTGACAGTATAGTAAATTAAATACTGTACTTCTAACACAATTACTTGTGTCTAGTTCAAATTGATCTAAATCTTTGTTTGAGTATTTTAGATATAAAAAATATTTAGATTTTTAAAATTTATATTTGAAAAGTGTTCCAATTTGTACAAAAAAAAAACTGAGAAACTTTTTAAACAAGATATAAAATTTATCTAGAAATTTTGAAAAAATATACCATGATTTTTTCTGCGAAAAATATGTTTACCAGATAAATAATTATATATAATGAATATTTCATTATATGTATATTAATTTTGCGAATATACGCGAGATATCTACATAATAATTTTCATAATTTTATAGTTATTTTCTGGTTGGGTAACAGCCTTAAAAGATTGCAAATATTTTTTTTCGCAACATAGTTGTAAATTATACATTCCATAAATAAGTGCGACAAAAATATTCGCCAAATTTTTAAGCGAATACTCGAATTCGGAGGCGTGTCAATTAAGAATCTTCCGTACATCTTTGTAGATTTGTTCGTGCAAAAAGCGAAAGTCTTCGCTTCGATGTGCATGCATGATGACTATCGGGTCGGGCGACAGCACGCGATCCTCATTACGATCATCGACGAAGATTGGGATCGGTCTCCAATCCAATCCGAGACCGACTCAAGAGACGTGTTACGTTCTTTCCGCCATCGGTGCAACTTCACGTAGCCTTGACCCGTTTCCAGCCTTTTTTTTAAACTATCTCTTTATTATTTTCATATTTTACATAACATCTGCGATTTTCATCTGTTTATTGTCACGCATTATTAACGCGTTTATGCACTTATCATTATGCAATTTGCTGCGCAACTCATTCGTCGGTCGAAGTAAATTTCGATACGATGGATCCTCAATTGCATTTACGAGCGACGGACGATAAAATGGACAATGTCCGTAAATAAGAAAATGCCATGGTATTATCAGCGAATCAGGTCGCTAAACGCGACCGAAGACGTGGTGTAGATGTGAAAGCGGTCAGTTCAGCTGCTGCCGGATTACGTAAATCCCAGGAAGAGCGATCAAACGTCTGCGGACGAGGGTACGCACTGTCGATACGCGACACCGATATTCGGACCATATATGTGAATTCCATTCTCCGCGTGCAAGTTTGAGGCTGAGGTCCGAGACGACGCGTGGCGTGGCCTCGGGATCCTTTCGTGTCTCAGTGACGAAGTATTAACGATACGTGACATAACGGAATAAGAGAAACTTACTGCGGATATATTCACGTAATAACCTAATGGGCGCGTCCGTAATTAAACCGGATTGATGTGTTATTCGAGTGCGATGTGCTTTCGGAAAAAAATATATTTCAACGGTCTTAGAGAGACATCACATTTGCATTTTTCTGATTCTGTTGCAAGATTTTGAAATGTTCTATCGGATTACCTTGAAGGAGGTAATCTCCATTAAATATAACTGTAAAAATGCACAAGTGTTTGCTTGAATTGCGAGTACTGTGATTCGTGTGAAAAGTATGAAATTTGCATTTAGCGCTGGCGTATTTGCATTTTAGTGATTCGTAATTTTTTAATAAATGCAAGAAGGAAAACGTGTCTTTTCACTGATTTGCAATCGCACACACGTCGCATGTTGCTCGCTAATTTTTCCACAAGTTTCGGAGAACGTGACGAAACGAGAAACTGCGATAGGCAACTTTCTTAATCTGACGCGATAGATCTTAATCGCGAAAATGCGATCGACGTGCCGATGCTCATTAAACGAAGAATATACAAAAAAAAATCATACCTCTATCTACGTCATCGGATTTATATGCGCAACCTTCGAACCAGCATATCTCGCATCGCACCATTATCGCCGTGTCGTCAAGTCGGATGATATAGCTGACTGGCAATTAGCTGAATAAACAAACGTTCACTTTTCGAAAGTAATAATGTATCTGGCTCGGCACTCAAGAATGCGTGTGAAAACATACATTTTTTCTATTCATTTACGTCACTAAAGTTTAACTTGAATAAATACATATTGGATACTAGATATATTCGTCTAATGTTCTGAATAATTCTGAAGTTTGTTGGGTCTAATTTGGCGACCTTCTTGATGTGAACGAAGCTTATGCGTCTTTAGACATTTTATAAATTAGTATCCTAAAAATAGGATGAGCAAATTTATATAGTCAGAGGGAGCGGCCTGAAAGCTTGATTAGGAGATTAAAGTCGCACAGGAAAAACAGTAATATATTAATATATTTTTTCCAACACTCCAATTTTCTACAATCATTATTTCTTATATAAACAAGAAATTATATTCTTACTTATGTAATAATTATAATCTTGCTTATATAATTTAATCTTCTTTAAAAAATTTGATAATCTTTAATACTGAAATAAAATATTTTTTTTTTTCAACATTATAGTTATTCTAAAGAACACAATATGATTATTTTTATAATAATAATATTATTATCAATTAATAAAGTATTATTAATAACAGTTTGTAATTATAATAATAGTATTATCTTCTTGTTATGATAATAATTAAAAATAATTAAATTCTTGTTATGATAATAATTAAAAAATTCTCATTTTGGTTTGAAGATATTATTTTCTACGACATTTTTTCCTCTCAATTCATGAAAATTATTATTGAATAATGAGAATATACTTTTCTTCATGAAATTACAAAATTTCTTCATGTATGTAAATTATGTCTGTTTAACGCTATGTAATTTCTTTTCAATATTTAACATTTTGAAAGCAAGAATATTCTCAAAATAAGAGAGTTCTTTTTTTGTGAGATCTCTGTGGATTTTCAATTCTTAAAAATATCCTTAAAATATCATTAATACTACAATATCTTTGTTAATAAAACAGAAACTTAATGACATTAACATATATATAATAGTTTATAAATATTAATAAAGATTTGATAGTACCATTATCTCTTTCTCTTCTTCTCGTATACTATAATTATGTGTAATTAGCAAATGATTAATGAAATGAGAATGATACTTGTTGTATTAATGAAAAAGTATCATTATTATTCATCATCTTTTGACCCCTATGCGATTCTATAGGTAATATATTTATTTCGATAATTTAAATAAATTTTTTTTTACATTTAATAGTCATTACACGAATAAAAAGAAAAAAATAAACATTTTAAAAATAATTTAAAAAATATGGAATTAATATGAATATTATCAGATGTCGATAAAACTCTTAGAAAATTCTTTCATAAATTAGAATTAGTAAAAAAAGATTAGTTCCGAGAAACAATTAGATCGCATTGTTATTATTTTGCGCATGTGATTGCAAAAAATGTGAACTTTACGAAGCATCCTAATATAGAAGTAAATTAACCTGCATTTAACACTCACATGCCCATGTATATGTGTAAAGATATAATGTAATTGCACAATTAATCGATGTTCTTCACATGTGTTTGCTTTGTCAGTACTGAACAAGAAGCATTTTAGATCATTAAAAATGGTAACAATGTCATTTGAAAAGACACATCGAAGATATGAAACAATGAATAAATTGACATGTTAGACACAACACATTTGATCATATTAATTTTTTTCGTTACTTATACGATTAGAAACAAAATGAGACACTTATCAAAATTGAAAAGATCTTGGCCTTCTGTTCGCGGCAATATAATTATCTCTGTATCGTCAATACGATTATGCAAAAACTGTGCACGTCTTTATGCAATTAAAACATTTATCTTTTGCATGTACATTTTTAAAATTACTTATTAGAATATTCTGAAGAAAGAACAAAATAGTGATATAAGAAAGTAAAAAGAGAAAATAATGTCAAATATGTCGAGGAAAGCCGGGGATCGTGAGATACGTGTGGGATGGTGAGATATGCTATTTCGTATAATTTGCGTTGAATTTTAAGAGCAACCGTTAAAATTACTTCGTTACAATCTATTAAGACAATGAAAGATGGTTACTGGTCATTAGTACTCACTGGTCGTGAGCCATTTGCATTACAAGCAATCGCTTTTGCGACTTTATAAGCTTATAGTGATTTTTCTGTAATGCTTACTAACAGCAAAGAAATTATTTTAAAAAGTTTATTTTATTATTTATAAGTTTATTAAATAAAATTTACATTTAATTTTGAAAAAAGTGCCTTTCATGAGTGATTTTAAAGTGATTTTTAACTTAATCTTCCAGAAACTCTTATCTCATTTAGATTGACTTTTAAAATAAAATATCTTTTGACATCTACTCGAAAAAATAACATAATAACTTCCTTTAAAAATCGTCGATAAATTTTAAATAAAAGTTGCATGTATAATATTGACAATTTTGATGGAAAGAGGAATAGAGATTTAGAAATGTCATTAAAATTACGTTTGCAACGGCGACTAAATAGGCCGATGAGTTAATCATTTCACATCTCGAGGCACTTACGAAACGCGAGAAAAATGCTTATGCTAATTTGAGCCTCAAACTCCTATCGAGAAGCCGAAGTCGTGGTGCCATCTCTTGGAAGAACTACCTAGCAGATATACCATATACCTTTTGAAGACATGCTTGAGGATAAACTTTTGCGCTCTTGATATTGATCGCTGAAGATAAATCTATATTGCGTGCTGTCTATTCTTTTAATATGAATAGTATGAATCTTTCAGACTTGATTCTTACGTAATTTGTTGTTTTTTAATGGAGGTCAACAAAAGAAATACATTTGCACTTCTTATTTAAAAAAAACTCAACAAGTAATATACGTTTTTCATACAATTATGCTCTTAATCAAAGTTTAAATCTAGATTGTAGTGTTGAAACATCGAGAAATAAGGCTTCGGCTTATATAAAATATATATTTAATAAATGGTTTTTATTTCTCTTCTATTTCTTTTTGCATATAAGCATACAGCACTATGGAATTTGTTTAGTTAATCTCACGTTATCAGATAAATAATTGTTGAAAATTGCCATCACGCTAGGACCTCACGCTTGACACATAACAATTGTCAGAGAGAATGTGCTGCAATTTTATGCTTCGGATGACACTTAAAGTGGCATCTGTTGCGTGCATTCACCAGACTACATCGGATAATGAACAAATCACGCGTTTCAAGTTTCACACTTCCTAGTCACATAATAGTACATTGTTGGATTATGCAATGACATAAAGTATGTCGTTCGCGGGACGTGTTGTCTCTTAAAAACTTCCTGAATTTTCACGTATTACGTTTGGATAGCGAGAGAACTGATTCGATTGTCAGTATGCGTTAAAAGCAGAAAGATAAGAGGTTCTTTTAGCTATAAGTTGAACAAAATCTTTGCTCACTCCGGTCTTAAGTGACTAGATGCTCAATACTATTGCATAATATTTAAATGCGCGATATTATTAATCTGGAAGCTATATTAAGTTTTTGATTGTCAAGAAGAATATTGCACACTATTATGAATCGTCTGGATACCGTGCTTTACATCTACTAAGCTTCTTGGAAGTATTTTTCTCAGAATCTTCAAGATTAAGTAGCAAATCGATTAATAAATTAAAATATTTTCATTTTTCAATTATTTGCCATAATTGCTTATCATTATTTACCATTTACAACTAATTGAAATGGAATATATGTAAATTTGTAAAACAACTTCAATGATGATTTTTGAAATAATCGCAACTGTATTAATTGCTTCAAGTAACATTTATGTCTTTTTATTTAAAAATCTCTTCCGATTATATATTTTTATCGTATTTACAATTTTCTGTATGTATTGTTCTTTTTCTTTGTATTATTTTTCTTACGCATATTCTTTTTGTCTACATGCATTTTCTTTTTGCTCTTACATTCTTGGTATGTTACTTCTCATTATAATATTTTTCTTACTATATTCTTTTTATATCAGAGAACTTTATGATCGGCATACGGCATTCCCAGAAAAAAATAAACTATTTAAATTTGCCACCGGCGTAAAAATGTCTCTACAGCGAAGATGCGTTACGTACGACAGTGCGTGCATGCGTGCGTGCGTTCGACTGCGTTTGTCCTTTCACTATACAATGCTGTAGGCAGGCAAAGCGCGCGGCTTGGTCTCTCGCTGCACTTGCCGGCCATTGCCGGCCACTTTCACGCGCGATTGCGAACTCGGTCCCACCGAAGTAAGCCGCGCAGGACTCATTGCTGAGTGGCACGCCGTAAGTTCTTACGGCGAGAACTATGCTCGTAAAGAAAAAAGAAAAAAAATTAAGAAATCCCGACGAGTTATGCATCGCGCGAAGCGACTTAAAACTTGTATTTCACGATTGGTCTCCCAAAGAGATTGTAAGCATTTATAAAATTTTCCTTCAGAGATTCAAGTTTGTGAATTTGATTCGTCTAAGAAAACGATACTTAAACGCGGGAATTAACGATACGTAAACATGTTGGAATTAGATTATATATACACTGAGAACAAAAATACTTGGAATTTTATTTGATTTTTTATTGAGATATAAATTTATTTCGCTGAAATAAGTCTTTATTTAAATATAGCGAAATGGAACTTATTTTTAATAAATCAATTAATGAGAAAAATGAAAAATTAAATATTTCACAGGAATGAGATATATTTAGTTCGTAAAAATGTATATTTCGTCATCACAACAAAATCTTTCTTATAATCTCAGTAAACATCGAAGAAAATGTCATAAGTAACACTTATTTTAGAATATTTTGACTTATTTTTCTTAAGGTATGCGAGACAGGATGTGATGGGTTAATTTGGATTCGAATATTTGCATGTAATTTCAGTCGACATTTGTTGAAGACTGCCCTTCACTCCCATTTACCATAAACCGATCGTCTGTATTCAAATCAAACTCGCTAGTTCCTTCCGTACGATCAGCTTTTTTACTGTGGATTGCAAAATCTCGCGGAAATTTTGCGTCGTGCCGTACAGATTTCGCTCCTATACGCAGCTCGTCGAGTAAGTCAGACGCAACCGAAATTGCAATATCGCACGATTGGCAATTCCCGACGATTATGCATGCGCAAACAGCGCGAGCTTTCTTAGAAACCTGCGTCGAAGAAAGTTTCGCTGGACCGTAAAATATGTTCGGCGTGTATATATTCGATGTATAATTAACTAATCTTGCGAAATGAAATCTTAAATATGCTGCTAATCTGCATACTTAGGATTTCATTTCATTTCAAGTTTTCAGGTTTCTATTACATGCATACCTGTTCTAACAAAAACCTGACAATTTCAGTTCAAATGATGTAATTTTTAATATCATTTCTATTTAATATTATATCAAAACGTATGTATATGTATACGTATGTATGTATATATATTTAATATTAAAACGTACGTATATATGATGTATATATAGGGCTGGTAAAATATCTTAAAAACAAAATATTTGAGAAAACAAATGTTTTATACAAAAGTTGTACAGTCTGGAAGGGGAGAGGGACAAATAATGGTAAAATTAATTTTCAAAAAAATCAATTTTTCCATGTTATAAAGGTCATCATATACTTTTTTTACATAATATAATTCTTCTAAGTATTCTGTATATAAAAATTTTAATATAGAGTTACAAAAAGATTAGCAGTTTACGAGACATTTTATATACTTTATTCTTGCACATTTCAATATAAAATATGTCGTAAACTATTGATTTTTCGATAACTCTATCTTAATTAATTTTTGTACGCAGAATAATTAGAAGAATTATATTATATAAAAAATACATATAATTCCAATGATTTATTTTCGAGATATTTTACCGATTCAATACTTTTTGCTCACACTATATATTTGTTATAAATAAATATGTATATACATAAATATATATATGTATAAGAATAACACAGGCCTACAAAGAAAACTTTTTTTTACTTAGAAACGACAGTATGTAATCTCAAAGGTTTTTGGAGTCCTAAAACTAAATCTATAGCCTAAATTGCTCCATCAGGTTTCCGAGATATTCCAATCTTAACCAATTTCTAATCTTAAGGCTTGTTTTGGGCCTTTTAATTTCTAAGTTCAAAGACCTCGTAAACCTGACGTGACGGAGAAAGGCTCCGGAAATAGGTTACGAGCTTCGAATTCAATATAAAAAGGTTCACTTATGAGATTTTATGAAAAGGTTTTAAGAAAATGAAAAATTTTAAAGTAAAATTAGCGGGACAAAATTCACTAAAATATATTATGAATAAAAATACAAAAATAGAAAAAAATTAAAAATAAAAACCAAAAAGATAAAAAATTAAAAAATTGAAAAATTAAATATGGAACTAATAACCGCCACGTTCCCGTTCATGATTCTGAATTCGGCTAAGTGCGGTCAGCATACTTGCAATATCTAATTTTTTTTCACTACGTTGACCCATTTATAAAATATAGATTTTTTTTGAAACATTAAGATTAAAATATCTCAGAAATCTGACACGATGGAGCAATTTGGATTATGAATTGGTTTTATCATGCTAAAAACCATCGGGATTACATACGTTTCTAAGACAAAATTTATGTAGACCTGTGTATTTTATTTACATATAATTTTTACACTTGAAACATGTTTGAAAAATCTGAGAGATCTCTTCCGTCACATTCGAGTCAGCAAGTTTATAACTATGTGACTTACTTGGCAAGCCCATCAGTCCAGCTGAACATTTTCTTTATCTTCTTCCGCTGCTCCTGATCATCACCCTGAAATCCTTTGTTATCCATTGTAGATGCTTCCACTATTGTTTCACTTCACGAGCGGCCTTGAAGCGAGTCTAGAGGATTTCCGCGAGAACTCACGCGCGAAAGTTCTGCTGCTTGATTCAACTACGACGGAGCATCTTTTGTTTCCACGTTAAAAAACACGTCACCCAGCACGTACGTCGCGCTGAAAGTTAAATAGATTATTGGAGATTTCCTATTGACGATGCGATATTAATACTGGAAATCATAAATATTAATACTGAATAATCAAATTTAAACATCCCGTTTCGACAAACATGCGAAATGATATATTCTTTGCCATCGGATTAAAATTTTTCGTGTTTATGAGAATTTTATACAATGATTTATCTTACTATTTTGTCACATTCGACTTAAATATTTCTGTGGATAAATTTAGATTCGATTAAATTGCTGATTTAATAAGAAAAAATAAGAAATAGTAAGAAAAATTCTTCTTTATTTTTTCGGATATTAGATATACACCTATAAAACTTATCTCTTTTTTTCTAATTATATTCTATAGATCTTAAAATGCGAATTGTCTTAAGTGATCTCTTCGATACCACAATCGTCCACGTTATCGTAGTGAACTCCGAAAAAGAACTTGATTTTTTTCGCGGAGGAATATTACAATTGCTTTAATGAGTACACGCTCATTCATGACAATAACGGAAAGTGAAACTTTTAAACGCAACTTTATCGCGGCCGAGCGAAGTGTGCACGCTCGAGGTCATTAGGAAGAAAGCGTGGTATATAACGATCTGTCGGCCACTGGAATAGAAAATGCGGCCACGCCGTCGTTGGAAATAGCGATCATTTTCTTCGGCTTGTTAGGATATCTCGAGCGTCACGCGGGATACGATGCAGTAGCACGAGTACGCGCTGCTCGTCGTCACGTAGCAATCGAAAGTAAGAGATCGTAAACGTGCCGATCCAGTTCGTTTATAGATGTTACTTAATCCCGCCATTACTATGGAAGACACTTGATCGCTAAAGATCGCTAAAAATTAATACTGCAAGAAATTTTATCATTGTTTAGGAAAAATATAAAAATAGCTAATATCCAGCAATTTCTTGAGTTGAAATATCAAAATATTTTTAGCTACTTAAAAAAATAAGAAATAATATTTGCAAGTGGGTATGTTATATAATTGTATAGAAAAAAAATCTCTTACATCACGGTTAACATCATAGTTAATGCAGTAAAATAATTCGGATTCATGTCAACTAAATTACAATTAAATAGTATATGTATAAATCATGATGATGATTATTATTATTATTACATTGTAACGGTAAAATTGTGATGTAATCGAGATTATTACACGCTATAACAAGTTTATAACAAGCTATACTAGCTCAACTGAATAAAAAAGTCATTTTTTACAACATCGAAATGACATTCTTAGTAGTGATACAAGTAATGAGTCTTTCTAAAATCATAATTTATAAAACGTAATTTTTACGTTTTTATACAATTTAAAAATATAGTATATTTATGTTAATATGAATACATTTGTGTGTATAATAGACAGATAAAAAAATTTATATCTTAATATTAATAACTTAAAAAATACTTAAAAATGCAAAAATAATACTGTAAATCTTAGAATATTCATTACATATTAATGTGATATTTGATAAATATGTAATTTATGTTAATATTTTCGACTATGAATCGGCGGGCCCCAAAGAATTCATAGGCGGACCGCAGATTGCGTATCACTGTTCAAAATAATATACATAATTTGCTGTAATAATGTTATCTGTTATTGTATCTATATACATATTTTATCTATAAAGAAGACAATCAATATATTGACTTATTTATATCCTACTGGTCTTAATACTTGTCAATCGATCTTGCTGTCCGACCTGCCAAAACTGTTCTATAGTATTCTATGTAGTATTCTAAATACAACATATACTTTAATATATGTACATATCTGTCACTGTGTAACGTGCATGTGCGGTGACGTAAGTCTCACGTTTCGTTTAAAAAATACAGATTGTTAGTATATTTTTCAATATGCTGAGTAGATTCGACTCTCTATGCGATACAATGTTATATTATCGTTCCTCGAGAGAATTTTATTTATAACACTTTCAGAACATTTTTCTTCATTCGTAAAATCAACGTTTTTGTAATGATTTCTCAAACGTATTTCTGTCGGAAAAGAAACATTTTATTTAACGTTTTTCGAGTGGACATTTTGACTTATAAAAAACGTTTCTAAGACTCGATTATAAAATATTCCAAACAAACGTTTATAAAAAGCTTTGAAACGTGTATATGCTACCTGGGACATTTTACCTCCGACACCTGTTTAGCGACTTGAATTTAGTGATTCATTATCGTATTTATTATTAGCAGCTGCATCGGTATTCACAATCAGTTGTGTCTACGTGCTATTGCACTCTGTGGAATCGCGTAAAGACAGACAAAGAAAAAGAGAAGATCGAGCATCTGCTTAGTACATCGCTATTAGTGCCCCGAACATGAAGGGAATTTTTATGTAATATCTTCGTGTACATAGTCGATAATATGCTGCTTGTAAATATTGCCGAAATATCTTTAGCGAATGTTACTGCAAAGAAGGAAAGAAAGATAGAGAATGGGAAAGAGAAAGAAAGAGAATCGACTGCGTACCATGCGAATAGATTTGTAATATCACAAGAATTTTGTAGGACTTTGCACCACGTTTACCTTGACAAATCGACGTTTCTCTTGAATAGCGGAATCGTGTGTATAATACGCTAAGAAAGATATTACCGCGGCCTCACTTCTGCTTGAAAAATGTCCCAGACGTTTTTGTGAAAGCGTCGGAAAATACCGGTTGTTCTCAAGATAAGAGACTCTCGCGTGAACCACTGATTTCGGTCAGTCTTTCTTCAATAAAGGAAAGAGTAGTTAATAATCATCATATATAAGTTGGAGTAGTGTAAAACGTAAAAATTATTATAAAGCCTCAGCTCAATTTTCTTTTAGAGACATTCCAAGAGGCATTTATCAAAGATTCAAACATGTGGTGTTCTATTTATCTTTATAATACTTTACAAAATTGTATATTTATCTTACCTATATTATTTATTACTTTTATTAAATATGGTGTCTCACCGTCCAATATTTTAATAGCATATTCTAGAGGAAGAGAATTATTCTAAATAATTTGCTCGAAACATACAATTTGTTAATAATAATTTTCTCAATATTCTCAATAATAATAGAAAATTAAAATGTTATAAAGTCTCATATTTATTTGATCAACTACAGAAAATTTTATTCACCTTACAAAAAAGTGACATTTGTCTTCGTTTCCAAAATAAACATTTATGAAGATTGCTTAATTATTATTTTCCTCTTTCAAATATATTCTTTCGCAAGTTTTCAAGTTTTGAGACATAAAATTGTATAACTTCAATAAATTAAAATTTTAATAAATATTTAAATTGTTGAAAAAATGAATCTTTAATCGATATTCATAGTCGCTTCTTATATTTAAAACCGTCTCAAATACTGTTTTAAGACTGTCGTAAACCAACCACAAAGATTAGCATCTTAAGATATTACTTGAAATAAGAATGAATTACGAATACCGGTCTTTATTTTATTTTATTTTATTTATTATAATTGTATATTTTCACTCCGCTCAAAACATAAAAAGTAAAAAAATGTAACAATTAATTAATTTCAGAATTACTTTTTATGTTAAAAACGCAAAAAGACTTTGTTTTTCAATACAAAATTATTAGACTTAATAATTCTAATAATAAATATTAATAATGCTATAAGTATAAATAATTAGTTGCACAGTAAAATCAATATTAACTGTGAAAATTAATAATAGACGATTGATCGATGCACTTATGTGTAACTACATATTCTTATATTTAACTACGGTTACTTTGATCAACTATAATTTAAAAATTATTGTGGTTTTAACATTTTAACATTTTTATTAAGATTTTTTACTCTACCTCTAAAATATGCTAGTAAAATATTGTATGATGGTTGTGAAACACCCTATATAACGTTTGTGGTTTTATCTTATTTTTATTGTATAATTATCTCATTGTTGTATTATTATTTGATAAATCGCCTTATAATAATTTGTAGAATAATTTCACTTTATGTAAAGAACTTTCTTTAGCTTCGAATATTCAAAAGTTTGCTTAGCTACTAACATTAACTATAATGATATATTGCAAGTATACATTTTGACGATGGAATAATGTAGCTATATTTGCCTATTTGGTATTAATCTTTGCGATTGTTCACGCGTAACGAACGTAGGTACAACTTACTTTCATGAAAGCGAAGTTTTAGGTCAGCGATCTACCACATTCCTGAGCATCGTACGCCCGACTAATTAATACACAGTAATGTTCGAAGACCAAATGCTAAATGTTTATAGGCAATTAAGAGGAGTGTAATCTCAGAAATGAAATCCTATTACCGCAAACCGCATGACAGAATGAGTATTCTCTTAGCAAATGGGAACTTAAATCGCGCGAGAGTGTGACAATGCTCGCTCATAATTTTCATAAGTATATAGTTTCACTTATTTTTATAATTATTTCGAAATTCCATTGTTATTTAACGCAACTTATTCGAATCGCGATGATTTATCGCGTTAATTATATCCGAACGAAGATTTTGATCTGAATAAAAAAATTCTTTTACGTTTAAATTTTTGAGAAGACACTTCTCGTTGCATGAGATTCTTTAAATCACTGACGGTTCCTTTCACGATTACGCACGTCGTGCAAGCGGGAAGTCAGAGAACAATGATCGCACGTGCTACTAGAACGAATGAATTATTCGCGTCACGCGACACGGCATGTAAGAGCGACGTCGTGAACAATTAGACAACGATCAGTTAATGCGTAGTTATTGAACGAATCGCATGTGAAAATTGTCGCGGAAAAATAATAGACATAATTAAAAATCTCGTAGCGCGACGCTTCAATAAATCGTTGAATATTCAATCCAATATTCTTTTTTTAATTTTGAGAAGTAGGGGAGAATTGTTGAATGCGTAATCGGTCATCTAAATCGTTCATGAATATTTTATATTTTTACTTAATATAAGCAACTTTTAGTGACAAAAAAGAAGAGGCTTATTTTGAGCGTGACATTAAAAAAAAATTAAGTATCTAATGTTAACCTTTGATCAATCTATATAGCTGATACTTTAATCATGCGCAATATTATATTGAATTATACATTTTTATTATAGAGTATTTTACATTTATTGTATACATATATTTGTAATAATTACAAAGATTAAATTTACATTTTCATAAAATTTATCAAGTTTATAAAAGCATACTATCACGCATTTTATTATTTATTAAGAAATGATATTAATTGTAAGGTTGATAAGTGATAGTAATAAAACTAATAATGAATATAAATAAAAACATATCAAAACGTTGCAAAAAATAAATTCAATCTAGTTTTATTTCGACATTGTTTATCTTTCTATTATTGCTACTTATTAATTGTTAAATAGTTGACCGACTCTTTTTCCGATCAATTATTGTATTAGTAAAATAAATATTTAATATATAAGTAATTAATGATTCCTGAATTTCTAATACTTTTTATTATTTTAATTCACAAACGCGATATGATTTAGGAAACCTACAGGTATAATTTAGACGACCGATTGCTTAAACCATACCTTTTGCAGCATGTTTTGCTAAAGGCTTATAATAAATTAATTTATTATTGGTAAGGTTAAATATTTGTATAGCAATAGGTACCTGAAACATCAAGCTACATTTTTCCAACGTTCATTTGCATACAAATAAGAAATATAATAAAAAATAATTTAAATAATACATTTTCGACAACTCATCCTTATATTGTATATACACGAAAGATAAAAATATAAATGTACTTTTTATACGCGCCAAGTCATTTTTATGCCACTATGTAAAATATCTATTCTTCGTGTAGAGATAGCATCGATTATGATATTCTCGCAATTTGCTGCGCAATCCATTAATATACAATCGCGTATATAAATTAAAACAACGTCAAACGATCTACGTTACGTGAACATGTTTAATGCAGAACTTAATAACTGCCTGTTTCAGAAAAACTGATTTCGCAACGAAATCAATTTTATTGGTCTCAAGAATATAATGGAATTTTATAATAAAATTAAATTAAATTAACAAAGAAATTTAAAATTGAAATGTAATCGATATGCAATTTGATTGTTTAATAGATGACTAAACGTCATCGACTCATTAACGAGATTACCCGCAGGGCTTATTTCTGTATTACCCAATAGTTATACGTAAGCACATAATCTTCGATGTTGCAACATGTATATAGATAAAATTGTCGAAACAGTATAACATTAAATACTTAATTACAATATCCTTCACATTTTAATACAAATTTTAACAGTAATTTTTCGTTGCCTCTCGTACGTAGATGTAAAAGTAATTTTAATAATTGTCCGTGTTATATACTCCTTTCAGATTTTCAACTTTCTTTTTACAATTTCAGAATATTCTCGATTTATAGAAATATTGTTTATTATGCCTATGTGCATTGTTCAACAATCTATCCGCGTTCATCCGTTTGATCTATTGGTTAAAACCGTCGAAAATCATAGACTTCGTTCGATTTTTCGAAAAGATTCGCTATCTCTTTCGCTTCGTGACGTCTTCCCGAGATTAATATCTTTCAGTTAGCGATGAAAGTAGGAAAGTGCAGTGTAATGCATTCGAATTGAGATCAGAACTCTTACTAAAGACAAGCGCTCTCAGATGTTCAAAGATATTAATTTCTAGCATATGTTTTCCCGTGAAATCATACCGCGGTGCATGGTATACGGATATATGTATATGAGAAACTTCCGTTCTTTTTTTCTTCATATGCATATTACAAAATCGACTGAATAAATGTGAAAAAAAAGTTGCCAACGTCGTGTCTCGAGTTTGTAAAATTTACTCAGTGTTTTACTCGTATCGCGATGCATTCCCTCATTCCCTCGGCGAGCATGTCAATTGACGTTAATTGATGAAATTGAGTACGTAATATTTGAATATGTGCATGTGATTTCAGGCATCCTATAACGTATACACTTTCTCTCGAATTTATTTCACGTATTCTCAGTCCTCGCGTATTCCCAGTTTTCAACGTAAAATATTTCGTCCCACTTCGATCGCGTCCTAAGTCCATTTGCGTACAATTTTTACCTGTACATTCGGTCGGCTACTCCGTTTTATCATTTAACATTTACTCCACTGAAAAAAATCTCAGCAATGGCATTAATTACGACGACGAGAAGGAAAGTTAAGATTCCCTCTCACATCGAACAGAGCGCGATTTCTACTTTTTTTTAAATTTAGATATCAAGAGATCCAACTTTTCACACATCGAGGAGCGCGAGACGTGATCGGAGAGACGTGACTTATCACTATTATCTCGCGATGGGAATTGTTGCACCTTTTCGCGGATCGTCGCGGAGAGATGCGTTTCGCTCTCGTTCCGTCGTGTGCCCTTCTCCGTTTCGTCCGCTCGCGCGGGATTTCTTCGGCGTGCCTCGCGCGTGCTGGAGGAGAGCGATACCCCGGAGCTCAGCGCGACCGCGCGGATGTGCAATGTACGACCGATCGGTTTGAACGTGTTTCTCGCACTGGCGGGATCGTACGGAGTCCGGTTGGGCAACAGACGTATGGACGCGCGGGCGCGCGATCCCTCTCTAACACAAGCTCTCGGGACACGCGTCGGAGAAGAGGTGTATCCACGTATCACCCTGCCGCTACATTCACCTGACGTGATAAACCGGCTCTCGGCCGATTTACGTATCACCGATACACGCACACATATAGCGCGAAATGTGCGAATATAAGCGCGTTGCACACTAATGATCATGGACTCGCTCCGGGGAGTGCATAAGATGGAAAAATATTGATGTTTTTTTCTAATGTTAATATTGTCGAGGGATGACCGGCCTTGCCGAAGGATATCCAGGAAAGAGTGTTTCGCGAACGCCTATCTCAGTACGCGATGGCTTTCGATTTCAATGCGCATACTTTTATTGAGGATAATGTCGCTGCGAGAGGGAATAAATAATATATCTTCAAGCCTCAAATTCTCTAAATTCTTGATCATCTAAATGTCCGGGCTCCTGCTTTCTCTTTCGTGTGTGAAGTAGGAGGTTTTCGTCGTCGTTGAAATCCTGCGTGTGAACTGGCGAGAAAAATTTTCCGTTGAGTGCATAATAGTAATAAACCGAATGGAGTCGTCATCGATGAATTTGCTTTTACGGCAATTTTATCGACATAGTTGCGAAATCTTAATGTCGTCATGGGACGTCTCTGGATTATCTACACGTGTCGTCGGTGTTTTTCGTTTCTTAATAAGTTAAGCAAAGCAGGCATACCTTCATTATTCCGCCATTATCAAACGCTGGAAACAGTCAAGGATTCATGCTCACCTAGATAAGTGCATCTCGATCAGCAATTAGATGATTGTATAAACAATTTTTTATTCACGTATTAATAATCAGCACTTTAATTATATCACACTACACGTATTTATACATGATTTATACATGACTTATTCATGATTTCTAGGTAAATTGTATATTTAATAAAACGCGCAATTTTTACATACTGACCTGGTGTGCAATAAAGCCAATGACAATTGCAATTTTTGATCTATTTAATTTGTATCGGGAGTTTTTTTATTCCTTGCAACAATATGTTATACAAGGTGTGCCGAAATTCGCGAATCAAAATACTGTAGCAAGAAAGTTCCCGAAAAATTGAAATAAAATAATTATTTGTAGATTTTTATTTTTCGAGCAGTAATTTTTAAGGAAGGAATGTAAGGACTTAACTGGTCAGAGATTATGTTTAGGTAGTTATGAGGTCACTAATATTATCGCACAACGCAATATATCACGGACATGCGATTGTCTAAACATAATTTCTGATTGGTCTTTAAACCTCTATATCTCAGTAAAGTGTTTAAAATAAAAATTTATAATCAACTTTATTTAATGCTTTATTTAATTTTTCGTGAATATAGTACTTTCTATAAATTTTCTTGCTGTAGTATTTTAATCCGCGAATTTTGGGACACCCTATATAAAAAGCTAGCGCTTTTTGCATTATTTAAAATGAAAAATATCAAAATTGTTTTTTTTCATCTCTAATTAAATAATTGCTATTTGAATGCAATGCAAATTATAAGATCTTTTTCGTTTTATAAAACTGAGCATCATGTTTTCATCTTTAAAAACATTTTCATCGCTCTCGTCAAAGAAACACAATTTTTAAATTATTTAAAATTTGTTATTTTATTATTTTAAGTGAAAACGTAAAAGTGAGTTACAGCCTACAGTGCATGTGTTCGTGTCGCTCCATGGGCGACGAGTTTTTTAATAGATTATTTGTATATACGAGTTATCGCTCAAAATGTCATCGAAATTCAAGCATTCGAACGAATCTAAAAATATATACGATCTTTAAAAAAATTAAATACTGTGATATAAATTCTTGTACGTCAATACAAATAATCTATTAAAAAACTCGTCGTCCATGGAGCGACACGAACACATGCACTGTAGGCTGTAACTCACTCTTACCCATATATGCTACGTTTACGAATGTATGTAAAACCTGCTTCTCGATCATGTGCATGTATACGTGTACTATTCACATTAACCGCTTTCGTTTAAATCAATGATATTCACACACACACACACACACGCGCACGCACACACACACACACACACACACACACACACACACACACACACACACACACACACACACACACACACACACACACACACACACNTCTCTCTCTCTCTCTAGATATGCGTACATACACTCTAAGTCGCAGAGGTGTGTACGTTACAAATGAAAGTCATAACTGGTACAGCTTACAGACTCGTGCTCCGATCTTCCGCGTGAGCGGCCGTTTTACATTCATCATCCGAGACTTCCCAAATAAGTGAGAGACAGAGAGAGAATCTATTGTACATATATTTGAAAAAAGACATAGGGCAAGGTCAATCGCCTCTTCCTTCGCTTCGTCAAAGTGCCGTTAAACTTGACACACTTTTCGTTCGTGTAGCCACTAAATATACAATGGGTCCTCGTGTCTGCTTAACAGCAGTGCTTATGTTAATAAGCAACGGTGCTTATTAAGCGCAATTGCAATTCTCTTAGTCGCTAAAATTATTCGGAAGAAAATGAACCGAAATAACACACGTTGGAACGTACGCGAGGACGTCTCGTACTTTCAATAAATCCTCGGCAACTTGTTATTCTACATTTATTCTTCGAGGAATCGCGTGATCTCGCTTATCGATTTAGTTCACGTAGCGCGAACATACGTGTAAGAACCCGTAACTTCAGCGAAACAGAAATTACATAAACACAATAGATAAATCTTAGGATACGTAAAGGAATTCTATTCTGCGATAAGATAATTATAGCGATTATCGTAATTATATTTTAGTATATTTATCGTAAATATATTATCGAGAGGATTTTAACGCTCATAGAATTTACTTAATATGTTTCTATTTAATCGACAATTTCCTATATTATTAACAAAATAAAAAACATATTATATAAAACGAAAATTTATCTCAAATTTTTTCGAACATTGATGTTTTTATAAGAAGAAAAAGATTTTAAAAATAGACTGGGATTATTTGATCAAGGTGCAACGTAATGCAATTCATATTGTTTACTTATGTAATCGTTTACATTGCACGATATTCAGGAACAGTCGAGTTGTATAAAGTGTAAAAGAGCCTTACGGTGTTTCGCATCATTGGGAAATGATTGTCATGCTTCACATCCATGATAGTCGTAGATATCAGCTTTCTTCGTTACCCATCATCGAAATCTCCGCGTGGCGAAATGCCCACGAAAGCGAGTGTAATGGATTAAATTATTGCGAGTAATTTTCTCTTTTTTACATTTATTAACTCAAATAAAATACTGTTTTCTTTACAAATCAAATCTAAGTATACAACAAAAAGCAGAGCTTTATTAGCTCACAGTAACATGATTTAATCTATATTTACCGTAATTTATTTTCTTTATTTATTACTTTGTATGGTATTTCATTAAAGAAAGAAAATGAAATAAATATTGAATTAAAAGTTTCATATTTTATATTTACAAATATCTATGCTGAAGAAATTTAAGAAATTCAAAGAAGTGCAAAAGTGGTTGAAAATGATCTTTTCAATAATACTAAAGTAACTTTTGATGGGCGTTCTAACAGTTATTATTCTATTGTCTATTTGATTTAATTTATTAATTGATGAAATCAGTTTATCATATGCAAACCAATATAAATCATCTGTTTTTAATTTCGCTGCAATTAATTTTTCATTCTCATCTTCTGAATCAAAATAAACATTTTCGTACTTATATTTTGGTTTCTCCACACAGTTTGGTTATTCAATAATAAAAAAAAAAACAAATAATATGTATACAATAATTCTTCATATCGACATCAACTTATAATTAATAAGACGTCTATTAAGCTGGCACAGCCATTTCAGCACAATCAAATGTGAATCATACAGGATTTTTTTGCTTCAGCCGTTTCGCTAAAAACAATAGCTTAAGATTAAAGTTAGCACAGCCATTAGGGAAAAATGAAGGAAATTAAAAAACAAATACGTATTCTTGTAGTTACTTGTGTTACTTTTTTGCTAATTTTTTGCTCTATTTAGAATTTTTTTTCTTCAGCCGTTTTGCTACAAACAATGACTGTGCTAGCTTTATTCAATAACCAACATTATTCAATCATGTAATAAAAAATTTATTAGTGGGCAGTTCAAAATTATAAAGATAATATTAAAGTTAAATTAAAGTAAACAAATTGAATGTATTGTATATACATTATTTAGATATTAAACATATCAAAATATGTAATCTAATATCTTCGAATTATACTTTTCACAAGTTGGTACATTCATTCTTAATAATCTTGACTAATTCTTTCACCAGCTCTTTATCAGTCACGTTAACAAAATCATCTTCATTGATTCCCATTTTGACTTTATTCGCGCCATGGATTATCATTTTCCTTCTCTTCGCTGACGCGTGGAATTCTTTAGCGCCAGATTCCATGATTTTACGAATGTTATTTTTTGTGATACCAGCTCCGGGCATAATCACTAGTTTTCTACTAGTTTCCTTTTGCAGTAATGTTTTTATTAGCTCTAACCCTTCTACAGCAGTATTCTTCTGTCCCGATGTCAGAATTCTTTCGAAACCAAGTTCTACAAGGGTTTCCATCGATTTGATAGGATCAGTCGTTAGGTCAAAGGCGCGACTGAATGTCACGGGCAAAGGTTGAGCGGCGGAAATAATCTTCCCACATGCGACAGCGTCGATCTCGCAATCGGGCGTCAATGCGCCGAAGACGAATCCGTTTACGTGATGATCCTTGAGAATTTTCAAATCGTACAGCATGGCGTCGATCTCGTCGGGGCTGTAGACGAAATCACCGCAGCGAATGCGGATCATCGCGTAAAGCGGAATCGTCGTGAAGCTTTTTATTTGTTGAATCAAACCCGGACTAGGTGTTAAACCGCCCTCCGAGAGAGCCGAGCAAACCTCTAACCGGCTGGCACCACCTTCTACCGCGTTTCTAGCGGACTCTAAAGAATCGATGCAAATCTCCATCTGAAAAGTAAAATGTTTGATTGATTGGTGACACACGAATTAAAGCAAAATTATGAAAAAAATCAATTTTTTAATTTTATAAAAATTATTTCCGTAAAAAAGTAGAAAGAAAAGGCAAGGGTTCACTTAGAGCAAAGTTATAGTGATTAGACACTAACTAATTGTATAATATTTTTTATTTTTATTATTTTTATCCTATAATAATAGAAACGTTTAAATTATTTTTGTATTATAAAATTTTTCTTTAAGTAGTCTGTACTGGCTATTGTTAAGTAAAAGAAAATAAAATATTTCCGGATATATAAAATAGTGTTCATCATCATAAAATATACATCATATGCTGACAAAACAGTGTACGACGAAGTTTATGTAATTTATCGACTGAAGGAAACAAGAATTATTCTTAAAGTAATAATTATTATTTTATTAATATATTCCATTATTTTTATACAACGTAAAGTTAATTAAAGCGAATAAAAAAATTGGCTTACCTCTTGATTAATTAGTCCAATTGAAGTGATCCAAATAGCTTTGATTACTTTATTATATATCTGTATTCCAGATGTTACATTATTTTTATTCGACAGTTATCTTTTTCAATTGAAATTTGCGCTGTTATTGATAGAATTACACACGTATATATTCGCTTTGGTAGGAATATGTCATGAAGAAGATTTTCCAAACTCATGTCACGACGAGAGTCTCTCGTCGATGCTCATGTCTATAAAAGCTGTATCAGCAGATAGCAGCAGCACTAAATATGGCTGCCGGCATGCCTGATGCCTCTGTGAATCGAAACTTTGCGCGCAAGTCTCGCCATCTGTATTATATTTTCGTGGTACACTTCATATAATGATAACGAGATCACTGTGACGACGATTACGAACTGTCTGCCATTACCTACTTGCTTACAGATATTACAGCGAATTAAAAACACGAAGCTAAAATATTTTCTGTAGTTAAAATCGCTGAATTTAATAAATCTTACTTCTGAATTCTTGCTCACAATTATCATATTAAAGCTATCATATTATATAGAAAAAATTAGTATTAAATCAACAATGAATTGTTGATACTAATTTTTTTTCTGTGTTCGGTGAGAGCGCAGATTTCCTCGAGGGTTTTCATCTCACATTTTCTTCTGCGCGAAGAAATTTTCTTTTTTTCTTATTTAATTAATCGACTGCTTTGAGACTAATACGCTGTCTTGTTCAAATATCATGAAAATCCTACATGCAATATGACGAGTTCTGAACTGTTAACACCTGCGAAAGAACTCGAAATGCAGAAAGGATGATTCGAGGACAAAGACAATAATTATCTAGCAAAAGCCTCTGAACGCTATAATGCTTTCAGTTATTTGCTTTATCAGTTCAGTTAAGCAAGTCAACAATACAATCTCACAAATTAATATCTTTGCTTTATCAACATATAAATCATATTTCTTGGTCTATTACTAACTGATGTAGATTTACACATCGCGAAGATTATATAATAAGTAGATGTATAAAATTCTTATTTATTGAGGGACAGGTTCGGATACAAGATTCACGAAGCGTAATGTAATATTGTATTATACAACATATATAATAAAATAATACCAAGTGCGACGCACGTAAATAATATTAATAATAATTATAATATAATAATAAAATCAATAAAATAATAATAGTAACAAATATCAAGCAAATTTTATAATAAGCGATGACAATAGGGAATTAAGAAAATAATTTGTAGCATTGCAGTTATATCGAAATTAATCTCTTTTCTTTTCATTGATTTATCATTATTTTAGAATGCACTTCACTTCAATGCAATTTGCGGACCGAAGAATTGCGTGCATTTTACTTCCTCAATACAATTTAATTTGTATTTTGCATTCTACGATTTACGAGCAGCGAAGAAAACGCGATCCTGTGTGCATCCTTTCGATTCGTTTCGTTCAGCGTGCCTGGCAAGATTACACTTCGAAATGATTTTCGCGTGCAGGGACCGTTTTCTCGGAGCCAGTCTCCGATCATCGCGGTTGCTTCCAATTACCGTTAAATATACAATTACGCGTTCTCACATATTACGCGAGCATAACGTAATAAAAATGTACAATTTATCGTAATCATCATCGCGTTCCGATCACAGGCGGATCTAGCTTACCGTTCACGAGGGAACGTCAAAATCGTAAAAGATATTATGTCTCTTCCACGGTGGTTGATAGCCATCCCATAATGTATTTCCGAGAGGGACAATTCCCTTGAAATCTCCGTCTAGATCCACCCATAAATTCGACTAAAATTCAATAGCGATGTATAGGGAGGGATTGAGGTGGAGGACTTGGAGAATCAGAGATCGCCGTTCGAGACCGCGATCGGTGACGGGCTCGTGGAGTTGCTGGAGTTCGTCGTCGCCCATTTATTCTTGTGCGGGTCGACGCCGAAGCCCTCGTCGTAATTTCCCCGTGTGATAAAGAGTTGCTTGAAGTGCGGGATACAGTACAGCTTACCGTTGTTCAGAGTGAAGGAGTCCATCCTGTACGAAACATATTACAATAATTGCACTTAACATCCTCGATTTCAAATATTCTTCAAGCGAGGAATAAAAGGTCGAAAGAGGAGTAACAAAAATCAATTGTAACGCTTGATATAATACGAACGACGAATCTGATATAAGCGGGAGTCTATACACGTGTCCTTTTTCGTTACCTTAAAATGCAATTGCACTGGAGACACCGGAAGCATTGCTTATGGAAGATTTTGTTATTTGTCTCGACCTTCTCCAAGGGGTAGACCTTCTTCTCGCAGCTCTCGCACACCTCCGTACAAGTCGTCTGGATCTCCTGCACGATTGTTACGTCAGAAGAGGATGGTACGGTAAAACTTATCCTTACGAATACTCCGCGAGAGAACGGTCGAGTAACGGGGATTCGTGTTTGCCGAATGTATGATGGATTGTGTAAAGAGAGATGCTCTAAGAGGGACATGTGTATCTACATCGCGCGTAAAGGAAAACGAAGAGAGGCCGCGTATCGCTTCTCGTGTCGAGAGATTCGCATGATTCCATCCTTCCCACTCCTCCCCTACGAGACAGATCTGGCACCTGTTTTTATTTATCACTTGTGTATTATCGTAATAAATGTTACACGTGAAAGATAAACAGAACAAGATCGTTATACATCAATAGAAATGATACGCTAAAAGACGCAGTAAACTAGTATTCTCGCTATCTACGCTATACAAATCAGAAGAATTCGAGAGGCCGTTAACAGGGACTCGCAATTTGTCACGCGCTCCATCAGCATCTCGGTCAACGGAGCGGTTCTCTCGTAAATCGAAATCAGCTTAGCGCTTCCCGCTATAAATCACACTAATCTCTTAAATCTCTTAAATAAAGTCGTAACTTTTGATACGCGCATTTGCAACGGAAGCTGTTATTGCACAAACGTAATAAAGGAAGACGGAGAAATATTCGCTCGAGAATATACATTTTCGATCTTTCCTACCTTTCCTTTTACAGCACTCATATAGATACGCATTTAAAAAATTCGTATAATGCTCTCTTTTAAAAATGGGTCCTCCCACTCGAACTCGAGGAACGTGACAGTGTTTTTACCCTGATACTCTACATGACCGAAGTCACTCACATTCCTGCGCTTCTCCTCTGGAAGTATAAAAATGTGTTGAGAGTGGCATCGTGTCTCTATGTCGACGGCGTTCTCGCATCTAGCGTCTAACAGCGAAAACGTTTCTAAAAATTTGCGACGAAGCGATGACATTTCCCACGTTCTTGTGGCGAGTATAAAGAAAACAATAGACGTGATGCAACAAAAATGATAAAGCCATTTCTCGATAAGAGATAAATCTAACGTGTAATATAACTAACAAATATTCGTATTTTTATAAAACGATAAATACGTATTGCACAAATTCTTAGATGCAAATACGTAACGCGCGTTTACGAAGTAAGTAATCGTTCGAATCACAAATGCGAGAGCAGGCTCGAACGCGACGACACGAGAACGAAACTGTTGTTGTTTCCGTTTTTCACATGAGTATAAAAATCTACTGTACCACATGTCGCGCTAAGCTGTAAAAAGATTCGAAATTTGTAAAAGCGATCGAAATAGCTACGGTCCTCACCGCTAGTCGGCCTTAGAACACTTTACGACAGTGCCCAGTACTTCCTCTATAGACAATTTCACGGTCAGGCCCTTATTTCACACGTTTAAATTTGAGGAAGCGTTTCACCTTTCGCCTCTCGTTCGTTACTCTCACGCACTTTCTTTCCCTTTCACACTCTTTCTCTCGCTCACCTTATTCAACAAAAAACTTGGCACTTATGAAAATTAGAATTCTAAAGTGGTAGAAGAAAATCGTAACGATGCGTAAAGAAAATTCCGTTCTGGTTTGTCGCATTCCTGTATGCGTACAATATAGACGAGCTAAAATAATATTTACCAACATTTATATTACAATTTATAAGAGTTTAGATTTTCTATCCTTCTTACATTTATAACAAGCTTAGAATAATTCTCATTTAAATTTTTATTTAATTACGTATTATATTAAAAAGTCATTTATATAAAAAAATTAAAGGCACATTATATGTAATGATTGCATCAGTCACGAAGATTTAAATCCGTTCGAATCGAATGTAGTTAGGGTAGAAAAAAATCATTCAAGATTTTTACTAAAATTTGGCACATTACAGTGTGATTATAGTCGCTTGTAACGACCTTTTGATAGAAAGTTCATATCGAGATACTTAATTAGTTCACTTAGTTATAATTAGAATTTTTAATTAATAACAAATGGCGGCGTGAGATTAGCATTAAATTGTAAAAACTTGCGCATCGTTACGAATTTCACTACTTAAAAACGAATCCATCTTGCGATTTACAGGAATTTCAGTATCATGTCGCACGTATGTGGGTAGAAAGAATCTTTAATTTCTTCTAAAGAATCTTCATGGTAACAGATAAAGCCTCGTAACCGACATACGTACGAAGATGGACGTTCGTCTTTTTTACATATAAAGTAAATTAGTAGACAATAAAGTTCTCTCTGTGTTATATGTAAAGATAAGTCGAGCGTTTCTGCATAACAAATATTTCTACGGCTTTAATAAAGATTCCAGTCCATTTGTGCAATGAGATTTCACAGTTATCTAATTCAATTATTTTTTCTTAATCTAGATCTTTATAAAAAAATAATGATTGATAGATCAAAATCTTCATAGCATCGTAATCTGCAAATCAATGTGTTCTGAATTCCACGGATGCTTTTTTTTTTAAGTGACTCAGCGTATTATTGCCACAAATGGTTTACCGCCATCTGTCTGGAATTGATCTTTTTTTTTTTACACCGACATACATATATCTTCCTTTCTAACTGGCAATTGGACACGAAACGCTCGACGGATCCGACAGTCGCGCGAATTTTCGTAGTACAATAATATATTAACACATAACATATGATACAGTCTACGAGCTAAGATTTATTATACGAAACATAACGCCGGGTGTGTTAAAAATCATCCCTAAGAAAACGCAAAGTCGTTACAATAATAGACGATAACCGAATATTTTATTGCCGTTGCTTAATGCACGAGATTAAAAAGAATTGCCTTTCCACCGCGGTCGTCCCAACGGCGCTCTTCATCCTCCTTCTTCTCCTCTTCTTACCCCCGCTTCGCAATCGAATTAATCCAGGTGAATTTCCTCCGTCTCTTTCTTTATTTCTCTCTTTCCTTTACTGCTCCGCGTCACAAAAAGAAGATCACTTGATTTTATTGGTCATTACTTTCTCTTTACGTTTACCACACGACACAAGCGGGCAGGATTTCGGCCAAAATATCACAGGCAGATTTCAAACGAAGGAAAAGAAAAAAAAATGTAAGAACAATAACGCAAAAAAAAGAGATAATCACATCAATCATGCTCGATAATAATCAGTAAAGGAATAAAAGTAATTAAAAATGCCGATACTCGCATATATGAAATTTTATTTGGAACGTGTGTTCGTTAAATTTTGATTGACCATTTAAATTTAACGCTTTTATTGAACTATCGGCTATTTTTATCATTTCTAGCCGAGGAATTGCAATTTTATATTCTTATTTTGCATGTGAACAATAAAGAATTAAATTTGCGTTATATCGACGAATAAGTTTAAATGTTGAATTTGCTCTTAATTCGTCAATACTTTGTTCAAGAAATGAACAAAGAAGTACGAATTTTAATGCAAAAGAACAATGGTTCTAAAATTTTAGAAATGTAATAAATCGATAAGTTTTAGTTAATAAACATTGTTATTGTTCTCTAAAATGTAGCATATATTCTTATATTTTAACGTGTTTTAATCGCGGATATTTAAAACTAAGCAAATAAATAGCTTAAAAATATCTATCGATACTAATATAATATTTGCCAATATCGTGACTTATATATTATTGCATATTAACATTAAAATTACAATATCATTGCAAAATAAAAGCGACAGTACAATAAAAAGATTATCCTCTCCGTTTTATAAAAAATTGCAATAATATAGCGAGAGTGAATATGAATTTATATTCGCAGAATCCATAAAATATACGAGACAGAAAATTAGCGCATTAAATTATTATAAGCAATAATAAATTTTTATCGCAGAATGTACATATAGATCGCCAATAAAAAGTGCAAAAATAAATTCTTGTTATATAAAAAAGGCGAGCACACATAAAATAAAATAAAATACAATAAAATCTCGGCCGTGCGTTTTTTCAAGCATTGTTCGAATTGCGTTGAAATGTGAAAAGCTGCAATTTATTAGTCCAAATGAAATGCCAATTTAAAAATTATTAATTACTTCCAAATATTATGTTTCGTCATTCGTTCTGAAATTTTTGACGCAATATAAACACTGCTCGACGAATAAAATACACTTACAGTTTTTAACATATAAAACGGATAAGCACAGGCAAAATGACGTACAATTCAAAATCACACCATGCGCATACTTTATGATGCCGAATCGTTCATAAACAAAAAAGGGAATTTGTCGGGAAAGACGTTTAATCTTTCAAGTCCCTGACCAATATGATTAGGGGCGTAAATCAATCAGAGAAGTGTATTGTTATGGTAAAAAGAAAAAGGACCAAAGATATGTTCTCCAAATTTAAATCTCCAAATGAAAATCAGGAGGAGTGGCGACGTGACTAATAATTAGATGCAGGAAGAATGGCGATGATTACACAAACGACAAGTCGCGATACGATGTTGGACCAAGTCGAGGGGACGTGCGCGATTGTACGGATCGAGAAAACGTACTTACCACAAATCGATTGACTTTGACCTTCGGTGCGCGCGGGGACTCGTTGGCCTGCGAACCGAGAGACTCGAAACGAGCCCTCAGACTGCTCGCCGACTCTATGCTGGACTGATCGCCCGTACCCTGGGCCATCTCTATTTCGGCAACGTGGTGATTGCTGACTTTACCGTCGGTCTCCTCCCAGTGCTCGAACTTAGCACGTAGGGTCTTGGCGCGCGCCGCGTTCTGCGCCTGTTTCAAGAACTCGTCCTCCACCTAGCCCGATAACATACGAAAAGGATTCCGTGGATTATAGGGTGGAGCCATGCCGATCGGGAGTAAAGAGCTGCTTTCCCGAAATTTTGCACGCGGGACAACGACCTGCTCCGAAAGTTTGTGCTGACTTTTTAGAGCCGCCTAATAACACGTTTAGGCCCTGCTCCGGCCACTTTCGGAACTTTGGAATTTAATTTATTTAGTAATTGAAGCGCAGAAAATTACATGCATCTGAGGCGTGAAGAAAACTTTTTTTTTTTTTTTTAGAAAAAAAGAACAAAAAGAAGACTTGAGAGATTTCATAAATCAAATCAATTACTCAATATTTTTTATACTTATTTTAGTACCATGTTTAAAGCAATGGGAAACAATCCTACAAAAATAAAAAGCTATCAAAAAATTCTCTTTATCGAATTGTTGTACTATAATTTAGCAAATTTAGTTATATAAGACATGTAATTTCCATATCGTTTTTAGTCTTTCTTTTTTACATCTTTCAAATTTTCGCAAACAAAAAATGGTATGTGTCACAAACCTTGTCAGAAGAACGGACGTAGTTGGGATCTCTCTCCTCGGCGCTTTCGTCACCGTCGCTTTCCTCGCCCTCTTCGTCCTCGCCCTCATCCGCGTCCGAGGCCGTCGCTTTGGCGAACTTATCCTCGGGGGGCGGTGTGAAGCATTTCAAGGGCTTCGGGCCCTCCGGCAGTTCTTCCTTGCACGCTTTCTCCTCCATCTGCCGGAAGATGGACAGCATCTTCCTCGCTGTGTCCGTGTGCACCACCTCGTCCACCCTGTCGTCGGCTCTGACCACATCTGGATCGCGGTAAATCTCGCGATCCGGTGAATCCATCTGCGAAAGAAGATACATGTTAATATAGTAATCAAATATGACTTGATAAAATCACAATTTGATTATCTCGTTCCTATTATTACATTAAGCAATTTTAGCTCTTTATATTTCGGAAGAATGTAATTCAGAAGATTTTATAAGATTTATAGCACATTTTACCGTACAATCATTATTATTCCTATATAAGATAACATTGAACAATATTAAGCCTCGCGATAAAGTTTATTTTCTCAAATGTATTCGATTTTTTGATAAAAGAATGTATTTCTACCTGACAATTCTTCAACAAATTTTTTATACAAACCATATTACTTTTTTAAGAGAAGTTCAAAGAAAATATGTTAAAAATAATATTATTTTAAAATCATAAACTGTATATTTTTTTAAATTTATAGTTAATAAATTCAGAGATACAAGTAATCTTTTTGTTAAAGCAAAAATGTAAATTATACAGAAATATTATGATGGATTAATCTTGCTTATTATTCATTAATTTATGCATTTAGTTTTTTTTATATTAATTATGTTTAAATTCATGAATCCGTCTTATTTTTTCTTGAAATTTTGTAAACTGCCAATATTAAAGATTATTGCAAATTGAACATATCTTCGATATACATCAAGGCATTATTTATTCGCATTACTGTTACTCAGAACTTGGTAGAGATTACGTGATAAGGTGGCAAAAACGATAATCGCGAACACATTCCGTATGTTTATCGCGCGATAATTTTAAACCGAATGTTTGAGCTATGATGCACCGTCGGGAGATCCAGGTAAGCTGGAGATCGACGGTCGAAATGTTTTTTTTTTTTTACGAATTGTATCCGGCATGAGTCAACTCAGAAGGTCTTAAGCGTGAGTGATACGATTATAAATTTCAAGTAAAAAATTTATAATTTTTCTCTTTTAACCGAAAATATGTTGTAATGACAAAAATAAATATAAATAAAAATATATATTTCGTATATATTTCTAGGACAAATATTAGTGAAACAAATATATTCACAAATAAAGAATTCAGTAATACTCGAATAACAATCTTGGAAAAAATTAACGTCTTCTGGAAAATAAAATATTATGAAAAAAGAAAACGTCGTGCAACATGCATAAATAAACAAGCATTCGCATGCTTTGAGATTTGAACTAAAATATTGCAATATTAACATGGGTCCCTATCAAACAAAAACGAGGCCTTTCTTCTCGAGACATGAGGGTCTTGGCCCTTCTCGAGGCTCCGATCGGCCTGCACGCATTTATACCTGAACCCAAGTGGGTCAGGTAAGTCGAAAACCTGATTGCTGATCACGTGGAGCGATCGAAGGTTGTTTGAGCCTTGCGACACATTTAGGACCACCCTTGCGCCAGTTTAGGTGCGAGACCGGGGATTGCCGACGAGCCGTCGGATTTAGTTGGACAAAAGGGTTGCGGGACGCTTCAAGGTTGACATTTAATGTGGCGACAAATTGACAGGTTCAAGAGCAGAGAGTACACGCACTCTGCAGTGACCAATTGCCATCATTGCGATGATCTGTCCATTCGCTTATGTCGACGAATTTGCGCTGTAGCCAAAGCCGTGAGTTGTTCAGCTTGACAGAGGAAATATTCAAGAAATAAGCACATTACAATTGGAAGGAAGCAATTAAAGTAGAGAATTATGTAAATTACATAATTCCACTGGCAAATGAGTGCTAATTCGAATAACCACTAATGGAGATACGTTTATACATTTCGATCATTCTTCGCGTTATTAATTAATCGTTTTTAATTATCTTGCATTTAAAAGATAGAAAAAAAAGATAACTATAAATTAATAATAATAAGTGGACATATTAAATTCGAATTAATCCAACGGGGACTTCCAGTCGTGAAAGCGACAGGAAATGGAAAACCGATAATTCCCGCGCGATGTTTCTATTGGATTACATGAAAGTCCTGCGTTCATCGCATCTTGCCTGGAATTGAGGAAGTTTCCGTCACAGTACACGAGCAAGTTATGTCACTATCTGTTTCCTAAATCAAAACTATAAATGCAAATATTACACAGAAATTATACAAAAGCAGAAAATAAGAGAAACCAAGATCAGTAACGGAGGCGTATCCGGAAGAGGGTATTCAAATCCTCCCGAAAATTTTATTCATTTTTTCGTGGCAAAACGCAGTCTAAGTTTAATTATTAAGAAAAAAAAGGTTATGATTTTTACAAAATTTTTTTTCAAGCATTTTTTTTTTATTTAACATCAGGAATGGGAAAATAGTCCAAGCTTTAAAATATCAATATCTAAAAAAGGAATTAACGCAAAAAATGCTGTTTTTTTAATATAATAATACAATTAATACTTTCCTCCTCCCCCCCGAACAAAATCTAAATATCCAGAATGATCAGTAATGTGACCGCAATCACGAGAGTATTTCTATAATCAATTTCTATTCTCTAAAATGACCGATTTTTCTATTTGCGATACGCTTTAGAAATCTTTAAATTGACTAACATGAAGAATACAGTTTTTCGGTTACGACGAGAAGGAAAAAAAAAACGCGTGGCAACATCTTGGTATCGCGACTCTTGGTCAGATTTCGCGCTGCGGTAATGGAGTCGAGAGGATCTACGGGAGAGTACTTCCAGCGGAATTCCATAAAATCACCAGTCCAGAAAGGATATTTGATCACACGGTATCCCTCTGCCGGCACGTCAAGCGGCAAGTCAAGCCGCGGCGAGATTGCGCCCCCCGAGCGACGACGTCCGTTCCTCCATCGTCGACGGAAACGCTCTTAGGGTCGCACGACGAGGAGATCTCGATTGTACGCACGTCGGTAGGGCAATTACGAGCAATTAACAATTCGATGAGAATACATTGCGGTTGCACATATTAATCGTTCGCTCTAAATATGTCTGAGATAATTGAAACTTTCATATGAAAGTCTCATATGAAATTTTCACTGTGTCTGCGAGCGTGCATCACGATTTATCGTTCAATATAGAACGATCCAGGATTACGATCTGATTAATGAACGTGCAGATGGTATTTTGAAAAATCTGCGATTTATGAATAAATATGTAAATCGAGGTCGAATGTAATTAATTGGGGACACGTTAATTATTTATTTAAAGTTTTTCGTTATTTTCCAATTGGCATATCTTCTATAATTCGCGACGAATTAAAAAAAAAATGAAGTACCGCTTTTTCTTTAAGAAATTTTGGATATTAAAATGATATTTCAAAATCTGATTTCGCGTATGGAAAGAAGTATGTAAAAATTTAGCTGATACAGATCTGAAAATAATTTCGTTAGACCATCAAAATAATTAAGTAGGACGTACAAGCTGATGACTAGAATGTCAAAACTTTTCGCAGCGTTGCTCATCATTCTTGATCATCCATCATAATTACATTGATAGTATAACAAAATTATTTTAGATACTCGAGCAAAACCGTCCTTTTCGCGCAGTAATACTTCGAAGTAAGTGAAACTTCCATGTACGAGAAGTGTGTAATTTTCATGAAAAATATAACACAATATTCCTCTTTGAGGAAACTTGAAATACTAAATAATGATATTCCGAAAAATCGGATCGCGATCGCGCAGGGCACAGATTGACCGCCGCGTCGATTGCTCTTCAATTAATTACCGGAAAGTCTCGCCGGTGTCGAGCTTACAAATAAACGCGTCACTCACAAACACTAATAAAATAATCTTCAATTAACGGAAATGCCGAGTACATTAACTACCGATTTCACAGTATTTCAAAGAGGAACATGCAAATGGATCGCCTTTGTGGATCATTAACTGTACACCGTAGCGGTCATTATCCAGGAGTTAACGATCCACCGGTCTGCCAAGCGGAGAGGCGAGCTTTCCGCGCTTTTGCTCTTTCGGAAGAAATGTATCGGGTAACTAATTAGTGCAGCGCGATGAAAGCACAAGATGTTGCCGATCGCGATTACGGGACGTTCGTCGGGCCGATAAAAATTACCTTTCGTGTGATTTTATTAAAGCCTCCTCGGCGAGCGGAACGAGACTGAGCGTCGCGTCGTCGCGTTTCGAACTGCACGAGCAGCACGAGTCCGGTCTCCGGTCCGGCACTTCGGCGCGCTTCTCGAGGGAGGCTCTCCTCCTTCTCTCCGGTTCGTGAGAAGTTCGTATGAACGGCGACGCGACAGCCGGTTGCTATGCCGTTCGCAGGAGGATAGGGGACCGGCGGCGGTGTGTGTCCTCCTCCCCTCGGAGTGTGTGTGAGAGTT
>QKQZ01036415.1:0-20824 GCA_003595255.1 Solenopsis fugax
AATTGATACTATTTCACTATACATTTGGTAGTTATAACCAGTCTTTTTTTTCAGTGTATAATGGTCAGATGGAAAAATGTATTTTCCAGATATAAAAATGAAATTTTCTTTGCTCGAGATGGGCAAAAAATTACGTTCCGAGAGGAAAAATTGCGTTTCTCGCTTATCCGCGTAAGATACGTACGGATGCAGTATCAATCACAAAGATCATTAGTCGCGGTACATAAGAGCGCATTCACGAGAAAGCCGCTCTCGCTGTAACCGAGAGATCCGTCGGGAAAAACCGTCGTCGTTCTTCTTACGTGTATCGCGAAGCCGAGACGGGAAACAAGATACTTCTTTGCCCTTCGCCAAGACGGAGTGACATCGACGCAACTGCAAGGAGGATCGGGAAGGATAGAAAAGGGCCATATTCGCGATGAAGTATACCATATAAGGAACGAAGTTCCTTTTACATCTCTATCCGCGATCAGGAACATCGTTACGAAAGCAGAGTAGGGAAAACTTCGTTCGCCCGGCAATCCTTTCGAAAGCTCGAAGTTACAAGCTCTCTCGCGATAGTAACGCACCGGTTTGAGGTAGAATAACATGCGAGGATTCTTATGAAATGCTCGTGTATGATGATTTAAGATCGCGCAAAAGTGAGCGATGGGGAGAGAAGATCAAGCGAAAATCTCGCGCGAAAAATCCCGGCTTCGATAAATATCTTCCCTGAGCAGTCAACACGCGCGCTTCCGAAAGTTTGAAATATTTTTCACGTAAATAGCAATATATAATATACTGTTAAATTATAAAATTGTGCACATATTTCTCTAAAATTTAATATGCTTCTCCATGTAGTACGAAACAAATATTCATTTTTTTTCGTAAAATATTTGTACCTCTATATTCTCATATATTGATACTAATATACTATTAATATTACTAATCGAAGCTGCGACTAAATTGCAATTATACTGTATTAGTAGCTTAATATATCGAGGTTTATTATCCACAAAGGAAATCCTCAAATCCCTCCATTATTACACTGCAGAGCAACTACATCCGAAGAGCGATTCGCGGATTTGCGAAGCTGCCTCTGAATTACGATCTACGTCTCTAATACCCAAGGATATGCGGTAAAGATATGTTGAGGTTAGCCGAGCTCTGGAAAATCTAGAGAAGCTTACCGAGTATGGCCTTGACATTAGCCTTGTCTCTCAGCTTTAAATACCGATCATGTCATTATTACATCTCACTACGAGTGTGTTACATTTCTAGATAAAATCGAACTCACGTGTTTTCAGAGTGAGAGTAAAAAAAGGGAAAATCTAATATGTGAATTCAAAGTACACGTTAAAATTGAAATTTAACAAATTCCAGATATTTCAGTTATTCGAATCGGTAAATTTTTTTTTATATATACTTGGCGTCGCGAGCACTATCGTTTGATATGTAATCAAATGCATGCTATTTTCATATCGTTGCCAAAACAAGAAAGTTAAATGTCGATGAAAAGTAAATACACTGTATCATAAAAATTACCTTTTTGAAATTCAAATAAAGAGTACACTGCAAATTCAAGTGTAAAAAAATGCTTCAGCCATGCGTTCTGTTTAGCTTTCTGTATAAAAATAACACTTACACTGCATCAAGAGAGCTCTTTGCAGTATAAGTGTGTTATTTTTAAACGAAAAACTAAATAACACGCACTTTTTACACACTTGAATTTGCAGTGCACTAAACATTCTTGTGTTCGTTATTATATATTGCTAAAAAATTGACGAAATAATTAATTTTTAGTCTTAATTACTGCTACGTAATTTCGCATATTGCGAGTGTCAAGCTCACAATTAAAGGAACATTACGTTTTCGCACGGTTCGCTGTGACTTCTCCCTCCCAATATTCCTCTCGTCGTTTAGTCGCAGTGAAATGCCTTTTAAATCCTTTGTCCTTTAAATGTTAACAGGAGCAGAGTTAGGCGTTAAGGAGTATGCGGCAAGGCTATGCGGTTCCGCGCCGGGGGGGTTGCAGCTGCAGTTGCAACGCCTAGGCAGTGCGCCGTGGGTGCGCTGCGTCCCCGCGACTCGTGTCCCGGGAATTTCGTGGCCCTGGCTGCCTCCACCGCCACCGCCACTACCTACNACCGCCACTACCTACCAGCAGCAACGCGGCCTCGTCGACGCGGGCGTACGAAACGTACCGGCGCGGCAAGCCCGCGATTCCGACTTTGTTCCGACAACGTGTCGGCATTTCCGTACGCGGCGTGTGATGCATTGTCGGCGCGTCCGACCGCGGGATTAATCTCCTCGATCCTGACGCCCATTGTAACGGGCGTCAATTCCACTGCAATTTACAATTACATTTCGAAAGAAAGAAGTTACGCTCTTCTCTCATAAAATGCACTGTAATGATTAATAACATTCTTATATATTTATTTTACGGAAATCACATCATCCTTCAATGTGGTGCCAATCTTATTCTCATAATACACAGTACACACAAAAAAAATTAGTATCAAATCAATAATTCATTGTTTCATATATAAGCAAGAATATAAAATCTCCTGGAAGTATTTATAATTTCAAAGAGACATAATTTGCTAACATAAAGAAATTTTGTTTCTTCATGTAAGCAAATTATGTCTGATCAAGATTATCAAATTCTTCCAAGATTTTATATTCTTGCTTATATATGAAACAATGAATTGTTGATTTGATACTCATTTCTTTCTGTGAAATTAATCTATTGTTTTCGAAACGGTTAAAGAGTATTTCTTTATAATTAAATGTCTGTAACATTAACAGCAGTTATAACTTAGCGTTATGAATTTCTTCTATCATATAAAAAATCAATTTCTACACAGAAAAAAAATTAGTATCAAATCAACAATTCATTGTTTCATATATAAGCAAGAATATAAAATCTCCTTGGAAGTATTTATAATCTCAAAGAGACATAATTTTCTAACATAAAGACATTTTGTTTCTTCATGTAAGCAGATTATGTCTGATCAAAATTATCAAATTCTTCCAAGAAGATTTTATATTCTTGCTTATATATGAAACAATGAATTGTTGATTTGATAATCATTTTTTTCTGTGTACATGATTTTTTTTTTATTCGCAAAAATGGAAGGAGAGGATTACAGCGGGCGTGTTGAAATATTTGATAAGAGTACAATGAAGATAAATGCTAGAAACTTCAATTTTATTAAAACGTGCGTTTAGAGAACAGTTTCGAGAGAACTGATATAAACGGGTGCTTGCAATGCTACACGATATGAGTTATTTGTTGTAACATCTGTTGTAACATGCTGCTTCGAATTTCTCCGTACGACAAAATTTAACCAAGTTGGAGACCGCAGACCGGATGTATCATACATGGAAGTTATATTTCAATATAAAATTTTTGTAGTACAGAATAAAGCTTTTTTTTATCTGTGATCTCATGCTTTTTTCGAATAGAAAAAAAGGCCTTGGCATTCAAACGTGCTATTTTCGAAGGATTTTGAAATTGAAATGTATCAATAAAGATCTTATGTAAAATGAAAGCGCCTTATAGAATTCGACGTTATATGAGAACAGTTCTACATTCCATTGTATGAAAGGATCTTCGAGGACTGTAAGAAATAGCCTTCTTAGGATTCGAATATTTTTAGAGGGGGATAAGCCTTATTGTTAACGAAAACTTTCAGTCTCGCAAAGTCTAATGCGTAGGAAGTCAACGTACAAAATAATATTCTGCATTTTCTCGCACAAACGATACATTTATGCCGTGAGATTTCTTGAATTTATCGATTTGATGTCGCGCCCTCATTAAAATCGTCCTATCTCGCGACAATCTTAATTAAATCTTCTTCATCTGTAATACCTGCATAGATTCTATCTTCGCTGCGAAGGCTTTATTGATGCTCGTAACGAGGAACGTTTAAATCCATAGCTTTTACTTCTCTCTTCTTACGTCTCTCTACGAAAGAGTTATCTTACAGAAATGGGACTCTGCTTCTTTTCAATTAATAATATGTAATTAAATAGGAGCAAGAATATATCTGAATCAGCGTTACGTATATTATACAACATATCAGCGTCATATTAACATTTACGTCATCATTTTCACGTTCTCTTTAATAACTCTCTCGATATGTATGCGTTCGTATAAATAACGGTTCTCTTTTTATGCTTCCTTGTATTTTTAAATTCTGTAAATATTGAATATCAACACACCCACACGCTTGCGTCACGAGGCGTAGAATAAGTCATCGAGACAAAGGTGAATTAATTGTTATACTTGGAAAATGTTAACTACATTATTATTACGTTACTATCCTAACCATAAAAACCTTCTTTCTATTACGTCAATGCATTAAACTACACAAAAAACGCGATTATCTACGTAATTTTTAATTAAATCAGTAACTTCTAATTATACAGTTCCAAATTTTATGATAATAACTAAAAGCAATGTACTCCTACATTTATTACGCGTCATTTCATTACATATTATTTTTTATTAATAGCACAATTAAAGTACTTAAATGTTTGTACACTAATCCTACAGGTTATCAATGTTTAAATTTAACTGATGATTTCTGCAGATGATTAATGAACATCGACGTGTTCGAATCTTGACACACAACATTTATCCATGAGTTAACTTCACTAACACCTGCCGCGTCATTTGATAAATTGATTATATACGATACGTACGATACATACAACGGAAAGTAATAATTTATCTGCGTGGATAACTCAACTTTCATAACAATCCAAAATGTTTCTCGTATTCATTTGTTACCCAAACGATTTATGAACTGACTCTCTTTTTCAAACTCAAAAATATTTATCGAACATTTAGTGAAATATTTCTACTGTACACTTGGATAGTTTCGTGTTTAGTGAAATATTTACTGTGATAATAAATATTTCATTAAACACGAAACTATCCAAGATCATTTAACAATTTTAAAGTGACGTTCAGTTTTTAGTTAAGAAGAATGAAATCAATCCGTGAATTATTTCGCGAGGAAGCGAGATTGGTGCATACAAACTTATTAAATTCCCGATAAACGTGACATTCATGGCGCGTCGAAATTATCGTTTGGAATGTATGAATCGTGTACCAATAAGCTCACGATATAACTAGTAGCCTGAGGGGTGATTATTTCCTATCGGTCAAGTAATTTCTAACCAGTGCTGGCGTGCGTGGAATATTGGCATTCCGCATATCGCAGTATGAGCACGAGGCTATAAAGGCTGATTCACGCTCATCCGTACGCAGTGTAAAGAAACTAAAACTATTGTTCACGTCTACAGGAGTGAACTGTGAAAAATTGGCTTTAACAGGAAATGAAATTGCTCACCAAGCTTGGCAGAAAATTTTTATTCAATAATCTTAAAAAAATATTTCTCTAATCTTTGACAAATATTGTATTCTTTGCCAACAAGATTTTCAATAACGTTATGCTATGTGATTTATTATAATAAAACTGTTAATTATGCATATCTTTTTCTGCATGTTTACCATCGTGTTCGTTGGCAATATAGTATCTTTATCTCATCCGGAAAAGTACGAATCAGCTTTAAATTGTACAAACATCCTCGTACAGGCTAGGTGTATAATTACAGCTGCAGAGCTTGTATGTGTATCAAAGTGTATCATAACGCGACTATTAGCCGTTGATATTTTACCGTTTGCAGATCGATAGGATGAACCGGAGGCCATAGCGATTACAATAACGCTTAAAATAATGGTTTGAGGCAACAAATGGTTGCGAAAGGGCAACTGTATTAAAGCCGGAGCCAGCAGTTTTCAAAACACATCATGATAATTCAGATAATTTAGATTTTCCAGTTGTATCATTTTCAACTTAATTTGTACTCGATACTTTCTATAATATAGCTTTTTGTTTAAAAGATCGAATCTTAAATTAAGATTTTAATTTGTTTAATTACAGGGAAATTAATATGATTCTCGAAGAATAATTAAGAACATAAATTCTATACTTGCATATAAATAGAGAATAAATTCATATTAGTGTCTATATCTCTATAAATGTAAATTAAGTTTAAGATAAATTAAGATAAATATTAGATAATGCCCTTGAACTCATTTGTAAATGCAAAAAATGCAGAATAAATTTGTTCCATCTGGATTAAAATTGTTTTACGCCGCAACAGCGAAAGCACAATGCTTTTAATGGAGAGCTCATTCGTTGCGGAATGTGGAAATTGTTCTGTGAGACTCCCGTGGCCAGTTTTCGCGAGAATTGACTCCGGTATCATAAATTTAATCGTGCCCGGAGAAACGTTTAGTGCATTTACGCTTGATAACATTTTATGCAAACATTAGTACTAGATGCCATGGACAATGAATATGGAAATTTTAGCTTGTAACTAGAACAGTTATTGCAGATATTAATATTTTAGGATGCTTACAATAAATGAAATTCGATAAGTTCTTTAATAATATAATATATATAATAGTTTTCAGATAATAATGAGACAATTGTTATTTGGTATTAAATACTTGATTTTGAAATATTAAATGATGTTTCTACGAGAATTTTTTGCAACGCGTTATCGCATTTATCGCATTTAATTAAAGGAAACATGTTATTTAATTTTAAATATGTTTCACAGAAGCAATATTTTGAATTAATCGGTTTAGGTATTTTATAAATTTCGATACATCGTAATTACACAATATCGATGTATTGGTCGAACTTTTAAATTTGTAATTTCGTCGCAAATTTAATCACTCTTTGTAATTGCCTGTGAATATCTCAAAGTTATACGTTCTTTTATTGAACTTTTTAGAATCTTCGCTGTGTTTCCAAGATATATTAAACAAGCGCAAGAAGTTACTCAGACAAAATTCAAAGAAATTAAGTAAGAGAAGATATATATATACCATTTTTAATTCTGTGTTCTTACAGCTATTGTAAATGTTTAAAAACAAGTTTTCACACACACAAACACATAGCCACAAAATGAAAAAAGATTACAGAGATATTTTATAAGATAATCAGTAATATATCTCTGTAATAAATCATGTTTTAGTTCGTATGCAAAGGATTGGAAAAAAATGACCTGGATTACGAGAATTCGTAATCGAATCTAACGCTCGGATATACATATATGTATGTCTCGAATATCCCACTGCTGTATAATATTCATAACGTATTCTGGAAATTAAGTAGAATAACAAATTATCCTATCAATTATAGATAACAAATTCATACGGTAATTAGTATTCTATCAATAATTCTGTCAACGGCTAATTACACATATCGCTTATCCAAGATTAAATATTACTGTTAATCCGTTATAGTTCGTTCGTTTTAATGGATCTATACCATGTTATATCTTACAGTACATCTATATACACATTCGAGTACATCTGTCGTACATATCTAATATAATTTTTATATATCTGAAATCCATTGTCTCAAAATAAAGTAAGAAATAATTTATCATTCCCTACTGATATTATACTTCCCCTAGTTCTTTCTTTTTTCTTGGGTTCGTTGCACTCAGGCAACACGAATAATTGCGATTACGATTCGTGAGTACATGATTGATAGTGATCGCGTAACCCTTTACGGAATTCTCGATATTAATTGCACGAGACACGAACTTTACTTACTTTGCGATGAAAAAGTATAACACGAGAAAAGTACAATTATATAACGTTCCGCCGTTATTTTTCACGTCGTTCCTTAATACTGGAATAGCATGTAAATGCTGTAATGTAAGGACAATTTACAATTCTTATTCCTTATCACTTCAATTCCTTCTTTAAACAAATGAATTGCGTGAAAAACTTTTTCGATAAATAGGTATTATCTCAATGCGCAGTTAATCGCGGAAATAAAGCAAATGCGATAAGTAATAAACGTAAATTATAAATGATCGCGTTTCGAACAATAAGAAAACAGAGTGTCTCGCTCTTTGTTAGTTAAAATTTCATCAAATATAATTTGGCGTTGTAACAATGTAAATATATGCGTAACACGCGCGACATGTGATAAAAAACAAATATCAAGGCTACGTACGCATACCAGCCTGTTACCGTTCTAAAAAATATTTTATAATTCATGATATTCATGATATTCATAAATTTTCTCAATTTTTTTGCTTTTCAATTTTAATTTCGATTATTGAGCTATTATGTACATTTTTCGTACAATATTTTGTGACTCCATAACGTATAGCAACATATAAGAATTTAATTGAAATATATAATGCAAAATATACAATTTCACTTAAAATTAAATGGAATTAAATATATATTAATAAATTATGTACACGAATAATTTTATGTGTTGGTTCTAATTAAAATTCGGCAATTGGCTGATTACTCTTTAGAGTAATGAAAAAAATTAAATAATACTTATCTTAAAAAAATAAAATTTATCTTACAATTAGTTTTGATATTCATATCAATCGATACATATTTATTTTATTATTACAATTTTCTAAATTTCTGTATCTTGAGAGCAGAAAAATTGTATGATTTTAATAAATAAGCAAACAATGTCAAGATTTCATTTCATTTCTTTCATTTATTAAAACACAACTTCAATCTTTTCGAGATACAAAATATTGAAAGAAGTAATAATAACAAAGAAGAAATAACATTCATTTTCATAAATATTTCTCCAATCGATATAAAGATAAATTTCATATTTTTCAAATAAATATTAAATTTAATGATTCTTTTGAATTAAAATATTATTTATTTTTTATTAAAAAAATAATGAAATAATGTAAGTTTAATACAACTATTGTAATACAATTATTAATTTTTAACTTGTTAATATTATGAAATATTGATTGAATGTAAAATATTCACATACAAAAAAAAACAATAAAATCAACTGAATGCAAAGGTGAAAATCAATACCACTTGAGCGATGAAAATTAATATAATTAAATTATCAATTATAATAATTAATTGACAGATTGGTACACGAGTGTATAAAGTATAAATTTTTGTGCAATATTATTGGTCAAATCTGATTACTTATAATAAAAAAAATCATTACATCTTTGACATTTTCGTATTACAAAATTTTCTTTGCTTTGGGTAATCTCCAGAATACGCTATTAAAAAATTATACGGTGATTGCGGAACGCTCTGCACATTCCATCGCATAATGGCCAGCATCCGTATCGATTACGGGCATCAATTACACGCTCGTATAACGAGAAGCCACAAGATTCCCTCCACGTCGTTACGACGCGATTCTCTCATTTACTTTTCCAAGGGAACGCTCCGTGAAGTGGTTTCCGATCAGCGGCGGTCTTCAGCGAGGATCCCGAACGTCATTGCACCGCGCCATACTGCTCTTCACCGCTTCTTCTACCTTTCCTCCTTTTTTTTTCCTATCGTCCACTTTGGACCGAAGCGAAAACGGAAAAGCAAATGAATCTCGAGGTGCTCGTGAGAAAGTAGTGCACCGTTGCAATAGGTTTCTAGGTCCGGCAGAGGCAACGAACGGTAAAGACTGCGGACTGGTCTCCGCAGAGACCACCTATTGATTTGTTATTAAGACATTGCGCATTGATGATCTGCTTTTTCTCTTGATTTCGTTTCTAATTTATTTAAAAAATGATTGAGTTAGATAATAAAATAATAAGATAACGGCTGCAGATGTCGGCAATAATCTCAAAGTAGGAGAAATTTAATTCTTACTTTAGTATAACTGATACTAGATAACGATTATCTTTAGATACTTTCGACGTTTCCTTATCGATAGATATCGTTAAATTTCATGTGCGAGCGATTAAAGGAAAAACTAAACGTTAAAACGGAGATGGCAGTAAGATACGAGAACGAGTCTCTTCGGAGAACTTTCGAATCCTTCCAACGCAGACTCACCGCGCTTGAAAGGGGGAGGGGGGGGGAAAGAGTAAATGTGCCTGCGGGTGTTGGCGGAAGAAAAAGAACCGACCAAGCTTTTTGACCGGATAATGGGTAGCGCGTTCGGTGCGAATTTTCCAGAACATTTTAAAGTCTTCCTGACGACCCGTCGTGCCCCGGGCGCTAAGCGTTTAGCCGCGAATGAGATCGGCAAAGCTGAATGCATCGAGGTCACGAATGCGCGCGGTCGGTTGCATAGTTGGTTCCATTCGCTCTTGGGGGTACACAGGCCACATCCCTTATTCGGGCCGCGGGTTCGCCCCGGGCCAGAGAATGTCGGGCAAAGCTCGTTGGAAACCGCTAAAGAACGGCTCTGCGACAAAGAGGTATGCTTTTCTTGTCGCGAAAGCTTTCGACTATGATGAGAGGGATGAAGATTCGATCTCGTCGTGGTAAGCATTGCGGTTTTTTTTTGCTCTAACAAAGAGAGAGAGAGAGAGAGACTTTCCAGTTCGTCGATGGTCGACTTTGATCGGTAACGCACGGCACTCATAGGGAAACAGCAATCCGGAAAACTGATCCGTGGTTCGTCGTCGTGGTTACCTTTACCGTTTGAAATTCTCTGACACATAGATTTGCCGTGGTTAAAAAAAAAAAACAAAACGCTACTACCGCGCGGTGCTCTCGTTTTGCGTATCGGCTATCGCTCGCGAATTTTAACAGAAATAGATATAGAAGCGATTAGAACGCAATGACGTGCGTAAATTCGATTCGGCCATTATTCTAGATAAATACTGTGCATCGTGCAGCCCTATTAAAATATCTATTCAAAAGGAAACATGTGCTATGATACGGTTTATCTTTCTTTTCGGAAGAGGATGTTAAGGAAAAAGATACGTCAAATCCGTGTAAAATTGCCTTGATTACATTACGGAATCAGTCGAAATTCGAAAGCAAATTTGGGAAATGAGCGTTACAGAGGGGATGGGAACCATCGATTGCGCTTCCGAGAGAAACGTGACGCTCGAAGGGCGCCACGTGCGGGATAAAGCGCGTCTCGTGATGTGGGTTAAGGACGACAAGTGCGCACGACTGCCGCATTCGTAAAGCATTTAAAATCTGGCGATACATGATCTTGAAATTTCAACGGCGAAATAAAGTGGTTTCAAGTAATCGCGGCGTGAATTGCCGTCGAAAACAGAACTAAATAGAGAATAGCGGAAAGAGAGAAAGAGAGAGAGAGAGAGAAGAAAAAATGGAAAAAAATATTTTAGAAAAAGAAGCATGCACAATATGGCGATGATTGCACTGAAAAAAGTCTGGTTATAACTACCAAATGTATAGTGAAATAGTATCAATTAAATATTTGGTCAATGTAACCAAAAATAATTTTATTTTACTAAATGTTTAGTACGTACAATCAAATCTGGTATAAGTTACTAAATATTTAGAAAAGTAAAATTATGTTTGGTTACATTGATCAAATATTTAATTGATTTCACTATACATTTGGTAGTTATAACCAGTCTTTTTTTTCAGTGTGTAATAATTCTTCAACAATAGTGCTTGGAGAGCTGACGATGAACGGTCAATCGTCGTAATTTTCGAAGGAATAATTTATTTCCAATGTACCTGAGGGCCGATCTAAAAGTCAACTGGAGGACGTTAGCCGAAAGCCGATCTACTAAACCTATTGTACCGGTACTGATAAATAATTCCGTCCGCGAGCCATGGTGGTGAATTAGGTCAGCAAGCGAGAAGTAATAGAAGTCAGTTGCTCGAAAGCTGCCCATGAAACTGTGAAAGCTTCATTTCATCGCGCCCCAGTATCCTTCGCGCATTAATATCGCGATTGGCAATATTATTTAATTCAGGAGTGTTTTAAGCGAAATGGAAAACAATGTGAGAGTCGATTTACCAAAGTACTTGAGATGGATCGCTAATTCGATGGTCATTTATTTAAAGCGACGAAAGGAAAAAATATGTCCGTCAATAAAATATGACGTAAATACGATAAGAGAGACTGTTTTGTCAAATTTCTCATTTTATGAATACGAGTAATTGCTGTAAATTCATGTACTGAAAATTATCGCTGAGTTATAATATATTTTAATGTTATTTTAGATAATCATATATTTATATAAAGATTGAACGTAGCTTTAATTAACATTACGTCGATAGACGGATAACATTCAATCATTTTTTACGAAGAGTTTAAAATGTATAAATGTGTATAAGTTTGCAGCTTCAGCGGATTAAAAATTAATTATTCTTCGCATTATTCCCGAGAGATTAATTCGGATCGGAAGGTTCGCGGAGAAACCGAAGGTAAATTTCAAGGGCTCCTCTTTTAATTAGAAACAATTTCGACATCGCACTGAGGGCCATTAAAATATTCGCATCATACGTGGACTGTTACTTGAAATGACGGCGAAGGAACTCATTGCTCTAAACAAGTGCAACAAAATTTCTCTCACACGAGTCGTCGCCGTTAACACACGCTTTAATTAAACGCCACGTTCGACGGGAGCGAAAAAAAGTTCTGAAACTGGGGCATTCGAACTGTCGGATCTTCCCAGTTTCTTACGAAAGAATTCTTGGCCCGGCCTTAATTGCGCTGCACGAACGGTCATCACAGATTGCGGTGTCAGATGAAGAGAAGAAAATCAGTGTGCGCTTCTTTTTCTTTGCTCGCGTCTTTTTCTATTCTCGAATTTTCCGGATATCGAGTTTGGCGATTGCGACAGCCTACGGAAATGCGAGTCACTGTCGGAACTTCTCTTTAAAATTGCAGTATCATTAAGCACCACAATAACAAAGAGAGGATAATGGATCGCCGTTATGAAACTATAGATAACGTAGTCCATTGAATAAAAGAAAAGATATAGGGTTGCTGTGAATAGCAGCCGAATTCCAATTAAAAATTTTATCGCGTCGGTAAAATCGATTGCCATAAAAGGCGATTGAAATCAGCGCGGAATAATTAATTAATACAGGATCAGCGCGAACTTTCGAATCCTTTTTTTCCGATCCAGAAATAATCCGAATTCTTACTGAGATTCGCATTCTTAAAGCGTGCGTGCAGACGATAACGTGGATCGGTAAGCTTTAATTACATGATACGTCAATCGCGGAGTTAACGGACTCGACTTAACAACTAAAACAGTTAATTAGAGGAGCACTATCGTATTATTCACTCCACAAAGTCTACACGGAAAATCAAAGGGAATTTGAGCAGGAATTTGAAACATAGTAGCATTTTCGAAATTAAGTATATTGGGAGGCAATTTGGCACACACACAATATTCCTTTTACATACTTTCTTCTTTCAAAAAGACGTTCCTTTTTAAAATTTTAATTCTATATATAACCGTAAGAAAATATTGAATATTTAAAAATTGCGATAAATTTAACCCCTAACTGTTGTTTACCTCAAACTTCGTAAGAGTTTTAATTAAAAAGGATTTTAAAAAGCTTTTTGGTCTGGTATAATTTACACATTCTGAAGCTAAAAGATAATCATTAATTACTAATAACAAAAAAACAGAAAATATAGTGGAAAATACAGATTGTAAGGCTCTAAATAATAAAAATATTTTCTTCTATTTTTCAACATTAACTTTAGAATATTTTTGTTTCCAAACAACAGTAATCTTGTGATACGCAAGAAATAGATTTGCATAATTATGTGCGGTGAAGTACGTTTGTATCCCATCATTGTAGTTAAGGGTTAACGTTGCAAATATCGTGAATAAAACTGACTTCAAATAATCTATCGTTATAATCAACATACGCAAAAAAAATTAGTATCAAATCAACAATTCATTGTTTCATGTATAAGCAAGAATATAAAATCTTGGAAGAATTTATAATCTTAAACAGACATAATTTGCTTACATAAAGAAAAAAATTTTTTTAATTACTAATTTTTTTCTATGCAATTTTGACTTAGCATGTAGGTGATAAAGCACAGGGCACATTATTTACTACACTAGTTTGATAACGCGAGAGATTTACGGCAGGAATGGAGGCGCCACATCCCGTGGATAGAATCCACTGGCGGTACACTAGTCGCTCTACAATCGATTGCAGAGAAAGCTTTACCGGCTGTCGGTGGAAAGACAGAAGAATAATCTGTGATACACTTCTTGTTACAAATTCAGAAAAATTATTTTAATTCCGACTCTCAAATTTGTTTCCTCATCGTTAAAAATGGTAAAGAGCATTTATTTTTCGAAGATTCTCTGTTAATTTTTCATCAGTTTTTCACCATGGTAAATCTACACGAGGTTTTATTGATCGCTAGCAAGCAACTCTGAATCTTCGTGAGAGATGGCGGCATGTTTCATTTAAGAGAAACTGGAAAACACCAGTTCGATTATAACAAAACGAATCTAATCTTTCTTTGCAATCACACTTGTATTTGACAAAGCGTTCCGATTACGTGCCAATGTGAAAAAAAAATAGATAATAAAAGGATGAGGAAACAGTGATTGAAAAGCCTGCTCGTATAAAGCAAAATCGTGTGAAGCAAAATCAATGTTCGCTTAGAGAAAGACAGAATACTATCCTTGCAATATTAAATCAATATTATACATTGGCCTTTAGAAGGTTAAAAATAACTAGCGTCGAAATAGATTCAAGTAAATTAAAACATTATCAAGTTAAGCAAAAATAAAAAAAATTGCAGGAAACATCTGTCTTCAAGAGGAAAAGCTTTATTTAAGTCAGCAAAATGTTTATCGAGCTTTAATTTCAAAAATAAAATAAAAATTTTTATAGTTCTTCCCACATACATTTTTTCCGAAATTTAATTTAAATCTGATAGTTTAATATATAATCACCAAGTTTTTATAAATAAAACCCCCTTCGATAAAACTAATAACTGCTGTATTTTCTCAACTTCGCACGTAAAGCATCTATATAGACGTTTATAATCACAGGATGATTCACCCGTTATTGGCGCTTTAATTGCTTCATTCGCTTCAATAGTTTCAATCGCTATTATTTTCTTTTCTTATACGTATTGTTATTTCACTGTGAAATACTCTCAAAATCTACATTTGTATAAATAATCTTGTTAATCAACTTACAATTCCGATGCAGAAACAAACCGCGGTGCATTAATGCAGCTGTAATAAACGATCGAGACGATTACATACCTGAAACAGAAAGAGGAAACACTGTATAAGTAATCTATGTTGTAAAAATTGCGTAGTTCATTAACCTAAAAAGAAAAATGACTTGGAGCAACAGCAATTATGTACAAACTTGTCGAAGTATTGTGTGTACGTAACTCCACTTAAATTTATAACTTATCCCGTTGCAACACGCGCCTTGAATTAATTATGATTTTATCAAAGCACTCTATCAGCACAAATCTGGCCGTCGTCCAACGCGGAGTCACGACTTTTCTTAAACGACATACACGTGGCTTAAACGTATTCGGCTCGTCATACTAATTCAAGATATAAAAATACAAAACACATTTTAATTTTAATAGGACGCGTGCATGACGGTTGTACAAATTAGCGTTAACTATTTTATCAAAAGATCGGTTTCGATTCTTTGATATTTTTACTTTGAAGAAATAAAACAGAATATGAAAATAAATCTCTAAATCTAAAATGATATTGATCAACAGCCAACAAAAAAGGAAAGAGTCTATGGCTGAAAATATATCGCTGGAAAGCAATAAAGATGTAGGACACTGATTAAATATGTTCCGCGAAATACAATATAAGACATTAAATTAATCAAGAAAAAAAATAGTAGGTGTTGCCACACATATTTCGGAATTATTTTACTGGCAAATGTTTTGTAAAGCATATATTTTCTGTGTTTAAATCTGAAACGGATGTTACATATTTTCTACTTGTAATTCCATTAAATAGATTCATAAATAATTGAAAAATCATTATTGTAAAGTTACATTTTTAATACTAAAACATAGTAATTCATTTACACACACTTAAAATAGATGAAAACACATACGCACACTGAAAGAAATGTTTTGTAAAATCAACCAAAGTTTGGTTGATTAGTGACGAAATGAATTTTATATTGATAGTTACTAAATATATAGTTGTTTTGATCAAACAATTTGTAGTCTTAACTAAATAATTATTTTCATACAACAAATTACAAAAAATTTTTGATTTTTTTGTTAAATATAACAAAGTTTTTGGTATCAGTAACTATAAAATTCATTTAATTACTATACTACCAAACGATTTCTCTCAATGCATCGTTTCAAATAGAAACCACAAATAACTTCAAAATTAATTACAAATTAACTCGCGAAAAATTAGTTCGTGCGATTCTTCCACATGGAAGATAATTACAAGTTAACACGAAACGCCGCTAATTTTACTTTTTCCTTTCTCTTCCTCTCTCTCTCTCTTCCTTTGTTTTTCTCTTTCTCTCTCTTTCTCTGGAAGATGCTTTATTTTCCACGCTCCTTTGAATTATATAGGAACGCGATAATAAGCTTCCTTGCGCTTCAAGCACGCGTTTCTGTTGATTCCCGTATGCAATTTTACTCTCAACTGAATCGCACGTCAAGTGAATGATACTCGAAAGAATGGGAGCATGAAAACTTGGAAATTTGTGCCGGTACAATGCGTTGCTTGGCATGCTAAATTAACGCAAAATTCTAATTACCTATTTCGTGCATTCGTACGAATACACATAGGGCAATGAGGAAGAATTTTCGAGTCGTCCACATGAAGAACACGCTAGGAAGAGCACAAAAATATCAAGCTTTAAAGTGAAGCAAAGCTGATCGAACCTGTCGAAGGCAGATGGCAATTATTATCGCTAGATATCCTTTGATATACGTAAACTTTATAATTGATTTGAAATATTTGAATGTTTATTTTATTATAAAGTTAACGAAGAGCTTGCGAGATTTGTAGTAATTTTTAACTTTCAAAGTGTTCCGGCCAATAATTTCTTAAAGTTCGTTTCAGTAAACTTTCGTCTTACAGACACTTCAATTAATCGATGCGCGTTTTATCGAAGAAACGTCCTGTTTCCGCACGAATCTAAATTTTTGTGAATGTTGCAAACGAGCGTGAATTTCTCCAAGCGAGTCTCGTCTCGAAGCTTAACCCTTAAACACACTAGAGGGTCTGGGAGACCTTCCTGAAAAAACTTTACACCCATATCATTTTATTTTAGTTGAGCAATGAAGTTAGTCAATCATATCGGTCGACAGGGGAGACTTGAAACTTTTCTTCCACCTAGCCCGAATCTTCTTTCTCATTCCGTCTTCACACAGCAAGCGATCGAATTTTAGGAGGATTTCCAGCAGTGTGTTTAAGGGTTAACGTACGACTTCGTCGAGAGCATCGTTTTATTGGACGCTTGGCGCGACGACTCGCGTTGCCGCCGTCCGTCGCCTCGACGACGTCGACGCGCCTAATTTGATTACAAAGGAAACCGTCGCGGACAGCACGACCCCGGTGCTTATTATGCGGGTCGCGCGACGGAGACGCACGAGAGCACGGTGACATACCTACGCACGACACGTCACACACGTGAGGGACACGAGGATGCCTTCGCACCGTGTACGGCGGCATTGTTTTCCACGAGAAGCGCTCTCATACGCCTTCGAAATACATTCACCTGCGTGACAGCAGCGTGATCAATGGCGTCGTTGTACTAGACGGAAGAATATAAAGATGTCAATGCATGACTCTCGAAAGTGTCATCTCGTCACGCGTGCATTGTGTGCGTCCAAAAATCGAGGGAGGCTCTCAACACATTCGACATATCCGCGATTTCAAATCTCTCTAACGAGAATTAGGTCTAATCCAGAACTAATTGCTGTTTCGAATGTATTATTTTAGTAATATTTGTTAGAGATCTGAGCAAATCTAGCTCTAATCTTATAGATCCTGAACAAATAAAGTTGAAGCTCTTAACCCTTAAACACGTATTGAAAATTCCCCTAGAATTTTAATCGCTTACTGTGTGAAGACGGAATAAGAAAGAAGATTCGGGGTAAGTGGAAAAACAGCTTGAAGTCTCCTCTATCGATTGCTATGATTGACCAACTTCATTGCCCAACTAAAATAAAATGGCACAAACATAAAGTATTTTCGGAAAGGTCTCCCAGACCCACTTATGTGTTTAAGGGTTAATCCACAAAAGTGTTTGCTTCTTATTATCGTAATAGTTCAGCAGAATTATGGGAAAAAGGCAAAAGGGTTTGCGCAAAAACTCCACCTGATTTTTTCCGCCAGCAAGAGCAGACTCGCGCCGTTACGATAGCGACGTCTCTCTCTTTCTGCAATGAGCCGTTGAATTGCAAATGGCGTATAGCACGTGTAAATCTCCGCCCGCGCATTTCCGGCGCTAAAGGATTAAGTGCGGGCGGAGAGGACAAACACGTAATGCGTACACACACTTGGCGGTATTACGCGAAAACAATTTGCTCGTATACATACGACCTTACTCGCCTCGCGCGACGCATGCCTCTGACGTGATTCGCTCCGTCTGCGAAACGGCAACGATGCCGCATCTGTGTCGGTAAATACGGGACAGTGCATAACAGTAAAACGGAACCGTAGGATGAGCTCGTACGCTATGTAGGCGTGCACGTGTACGCGTTTATGCAAGTGAATGCAAGCTGCGAGCCTTGTGGCAGTGACAGTTACGTGTCGCGAGACGCGCGACCATTACGAGCCTCGATAGAGTTTCAGCTCGCGGGGCTCCGCCGCAATGCCGGGTCGAGGGGGTAACCACTAGCTAAAATGTTGTCCCATAGATTACATGATTTCATATGATTTCATCCGATTACACAATAATTTTTCGTGATTGCATGTGTAATTATCAGATTTCTTGTGATTAAAAATGATTTTATTTGACTAGAAACGCTATCATTGATTGTTAATTTCTTTCAAATTAAATTAAATTGAGGGGTAACCAATCAGAAAATAGGTATATGCCTGACTGCTGACTTCGAGACTTTATTGCAATTTATTATGGTTGATAAAAGATTTTTCTAAAGAAAAGGTCATAAAAATTCTTAATGATCTTTTTCATAGAAAGGGCATGTAAAATTGATTACAAAAGCTAAAAGCTTGCACTGATTTCATCAAATATCATAATGATCATACATGATTTCATCATAAATTTCATGATGATTACACGTGATTTCCAATGATTATACAGAAATCCAAAATAATTTCTACTGATTTACGTATGATTTCTAATGATTTCATCTGACTTCATGATTACATCTGATTACAAAATGATTACATGAGAATTTCGTAAAGATTTCGTAATGATTTCGGAGACACTGTCCCACGATTACATTAAGTGCACCGAGAGAAATGTTTGGTAAAATCAACCAAAGTTTGGTTGAATAGTGATCAAATGAATTTTATAGTTATAATTACTAAATATATAGTATTTTGATCAAACAATTTGTAGTCTTAACCAAATAATTATTTTCATACAACTAATTACAAAAAGTTTTGTTAAATGTAATTAAGTTTTTGGTACCAGTAACTACAAAATTCATTTCATCACTATTTTACTAAACGATTTCTCTCAGTGTGGTTATCCCCTCGTGCCGGGTATCATATACGAATACACATCGTATGGCACGTGTGTACTCGTGGTATACGTATGCAATGCATCTCTCTCTCTCTCTCTCTCTCTCTCTCTCTCTACTCGCGACGTGTATACCTGTGCTCGGAGGGTGCGAAAAATAATGCTATTTGATTTTCGACCCGCTTCTCGCCCATCCATCCGCTCGAGTGACAGCACGTAATCGACGAACTTCTACATGTACGATGTTTTGTCGGGATACACGGTATCGATTATCGGTCCCGATAAGCGACATGTAGGTTTTAACAGAGGTAACGGAATAACTCGTGCAAAAGACACTGTGCCCGACTGTAATTGCAGCCTAACGAGCGTCGTCATTAGCGACGAGTTGACGTACAGAGAAACTTCTGCAGATTGTAGAGAGTTCCGCGTGTGCATGTGTGTAATATTTAACGACAACTCCATATTTCGCGTATTTGCTCGATGATAAACACTTTACAACCTGTCCGTCGTGCGAGATAATGGATGTACATTTTTATCTTTTTAGACCAGATAGAGGTTAATCTTACTCCGCTTTGCGCACATAAGACTTGACTCCATGATATTACAAACGATTATATGTTATATTACAGATCTACGTTTTAATAAATGAATATAGAAATTTCGAATTTGGACATAGAAAATACGTGTAGAAACAGAGACACAGAGATACTGTTGTGCAATAATATGTACAGTTAATTGATAAATTATTAGTGCTATTAATATAATTTAATGTAAGCACACATGATTCGTATTAACAGTGCTAAATATTTCTTTAAGATATAAAATAAAATCTAGCGAGAAGAGTCAAAATATTCAATTTGTGAATGAAATAGGAATGCTCAACTCAGAGTGATCAGGAGAGCGTCGAAGCAATCAGACTTTTTCAAAGCTTTATAATTTAATTAAAAAAAAAAAACGGGGCAGTTTTTAAATCTTGTATTTTTTAAATAAATAAAATGGAAAAAAAAGCAAATATACATAGAGAAAGCGAAGTACGCTCCTTTAATATTTGATTTTAATTAAAAACGTAGTTTTTGGAAAGCATATTACAAAATGTTATCTCCATCGCACTTTTTCTCCATTTCCGGGCCACTTTATCGATTTTATTTATTGAAACCGTGCTGGTACATGTATATACACGCGTACACGCGTACACGTACACTGTGCAACCACCGGGGAGGCTTTCAGCTCAGGTGCACTTTCGTGAGAGCTCATACGGTACCGACCTTGAAACAGATGCGATAGGCTGGTACCTTTGAAACACGTGCAGCCCATAATAAATCCCATCATCGGTGCGGCTGTCGCCCAGGATCCTCCGGCCTGCCCTCAGCTCGCGAAGCGGCGCGGAGAGGAGCGCAGCGCGACCGATCCGAG
>QKQZ01036419.1:0-45163 GCA_003595255.1 Solenopsis fugax
GGGGGGGCTGCGCAATCGGCGAATTTTCACAGGCGCAGGAAATTAACGCGATTGTCGTTAATACCGAGAGAAATGTTAATTGACAGTGGGGGAGGAAGGGGGAAAAAGCGCACTCGAAATTACCCTTTCACGCAGCTGCAACGACGATGAATTTTACATACGTCGAAAGTGTTACGTACCTTCTCCTCGCATTATTCTATACCGATCTTTGGATTTTCGCGCTCGAGGCGGAAAGTCGAGAAAAACCGCGATTGACTTTTTTTTCCTCCTCCCCTCCCCCTCGTGTTTTTATCACGGTCGTACCATTTGCGCTCGGCTGTGGAAATGAGTACACGGAAAAGGCGTATGCGCATTCTCGCCTAATAACTCCGCGCGCGCGTGACGTCAGCGCGCTGTACGCCGCTGATTTCTTGCGAACGGCGCTAATGAAGCCTTTAATTTGCATCGCGTCCAAAAGCACACCGCGCGGTGTCATTTAAATCCGCTCCAACGCCCGGCGTTATTCTCCGCCGAAAGCCGTCGTTCGAATAACGGCGTACGACGCAGCACACCGACGAGGGATTTTCGCATCGCGGCGAAACGATTCCGAGATGGGCGATTCAACGGAGGGGGATGAACGTACGTATAACGAGCGAAACCGTGGTGAGACATATTGTTTTAATGATCTCGCGGCGTAACTCGAAAAAAATTAAGTGCCGTGTGTACCTCCTTTTACTTCGAAGACCGCCCAGAGATTGCCGCACACCACTTTTAGAAACGTTCGGAGAGGCGAAGGCGTTATTAATCTCTGACGACTCTATTCTAATTTTGTTTATTCGAGAACCTTGTCGAAATGTTACATTTTTTGTGTTAATTTTTCACATATATATATTATTATATATGTTATTTTCTGATATATTCATTTTGTGTTAAATTAACACGAAAATTTGAGTGGATCGTTTGGAACGTGCGATTTATGTTAAATCTAACACAAATTTTTCAACTGTGTAGTTTTTTCGCCTGCTCTATAATTTACTTGAGATTATCATTATTATTATTATTATCGCTCCATGTGTCTAAATTTACCAAATATTTTTCTTTTAAATAATGAGAAATGAAAAAATATTTGGAATAATTAATTGGAATAATTATTTGGAATAATTAATGAAAAAATTTTTTCGATCCAATCTAATTAGGGTTTGAAAAAACCCAGCCAGTGGGGTTTTTTCGGGCTTTATTTCTTGTAGTCTACTCTAATGATTAACAAAATTCGCTATTCAATTGATAATTCTATTATGAAATAAATTTCAACTTTATTTATTTACTTATTTGTTCATTTATGTTAATTTATTAATGTATTAGAGGTATATATATCTATTTTATGCCAAATCGAATTCTTGGCTCCGACCATTTCTTATTAAATTTATTTTTTTACAAAAAATAATTCTATCATGTGTATATATGAGGTCTTAAAATGTTCGTTATGTATAGTATATTTTTTATTTTGCTAAATAAATGGAGTTTTTAACTAATTAGTATTTGAAAAAAGATGAAAATTGAAGCAAAAATTAATTGAACAATCTTTTTAATTCTCTAAAAAATCGAAAAAATTATTTTATCGTGTATGAAATCTCAAAATATTTGTTACTTATAGTAGACTTTTGTAAATTTTTTTCGCACGAAAATAAGCCACTTCCAACCTTTGTATCTCGCCATTCATGTATTCGATTTCATTTTTTCAGTAATGTTTGCGTATGTTTCTCTTCGAATCGATCGAGTCTAATCGATCGGATCTATTCAAATTAGCTTGCGTCTCTCTTGCGTCTAAGAGGACTGACGGATCGCGCGAACAGAACGGAACAGGAGCGACGACGCGCAGCGGCGTAGGAGTGTCTCGAGGGGCGGTTGCGAAAAACGCCAAAATAGAGCGAGTGTGTGACATAATGTAAAAACTATACGCCTAAACTTCTGCGATTTTTCCCCTTGAGGAGACAGCGTCTCAGGCGGAGCCGCTCGGTCCCTGCGAGCTTTGTAATTATGCAAGCGATAAAAGAAATCGTTCTGATGTAGTTGCGCGTAAAAACGCGCTGCAAGATAACTGTATGTATGTAAATGGAGTAACTATAGATTACGATTATTAAGAGAGAAAGAGAGCGTGAAAGAGAGAGAGAGAAAGGGCAGCGAGTGCGCGAGAAAAAGAGAGCGAGTGCGTGCGTTTTAGTCCGCCATTCGTGTACATAGCCTCTCGATCGGAATTATTGCTATTTGCGAGATATAGATTTATTTTGATGTTATCTAGGTGTATACGGCGAGGGAAAAAGGGGGTGCGTTTGTGTGCGTGTATTGCGTGAATAGCGAGAGCGTTTCCTTTTGCGGAGGGGGGCGCGACTGACGATCGCGCCCGGCGTAGCGAGAAGTCACCATCTCACCACCTAATTTACGTCTGTAATTGCTAAATATCCTGGGATTCGAATTCCTTATTCGATGTACTTAGACACGCAATCAATATAGGCATGTATATTGAACTGTACGCGAGACGTCGTGTCTGTGTTTTTATTTTATTATCATACCCTGCCTAATCGAATAGAGAAAGCACTTTCCTAAGCTTCCTAAGAATCTTAATTTAATCCCCCTAGTGGGATTCTATCTTTCTTCGTTCTCGATTATATTCTGCATAGATATCAGTTGATCGTCGATCGAATGTCAATCATGAGTTGTCCGAGGTAAGTACTTGTGTTATAATTTTTATTAATCTATGAAATATATAAGTAAAAAATGTCTGCAAAGAAATAGTAGCAAACATTAATAAAAATTAATATATTCTAATTAACAATCATTATTTCATATATATATATATATATATAAAAGCAAAAAATTGTATTCTTGATTACATGTAATTTAATCTTCTTTAAAGAATTTGATAATCTTAAATTTCAGCAAAATATATTTTGATTTAAATGTTATAATAGTCATCTAAAGAACAATATGATTGCTTTGATAATATTTCTTAAAGATATTTTGTTATTTTTCATTAGATATTTTTTTCCCAACTTATGAATATTATTGAATATTGAAAATATATTTTTCTTGACGAAACTGTACGAAATTTCAGTGTTTAAATATTCGTAAAAAAAAAATACATTTCAATATTTAATATTTAGAAAATAAAGATATTTTTAAAGCAAGAACATTCTTTTTTTCTGTGAAACAACACATGAAGATATATGCTTCTAAAAATAAAATAAAGTTTTTGTAAAACAAAATTTCTTGCATATATAATCTTGTCATTAATTATACTTTCCTCATCTCTTATCGCGGTTCTAAAATGTCGAGTAGCATCACTCGAAATCGGTTCCGGATCGGCCGGGATCATCGTATCCCTCGCTTGTTTCCTTCCTTTTTTTTTTCCCCCGTCATAATTTGCATCGCCTCGCGCGGTCGACCTTCGGGCGAGCGCCTTTCGCGGGGAAAAAGGCGACGGCAACGACGGGCGGCGGGATCGTTAATGCGATTTTTTCCTGGCCATTAAACTTTTTGTCGGAACGTCCCGGCGCGGCGCGCGCTGCCGGAGAAACCGATTACCGATCGTTAAAGTCTGCCTGTTTGCGCCCGGCGAAATGACCATTCGCACGCCTTTCCTGCCCGCCGCGCGCGCATAACCGTAACGTAAACGGGCGTAAAGTCCGCTTGGCAAATGAGCCAAATCCGTTTCCGCGACTGCCCGTTTACCGGAAACCGGTTTATCGGAACGCGAGGCCCGCCGGGACACGCGTAATGAACGATAAAACGAACATCTCACGGAGAGGCCGCGCCTTTCGGATAAGGACGACGAGACTTTGCTAGAATTTTTATGGCGATTACCTTATTTAGAGTCACGCCGTTCCCTAAGCAGCAAATGTGTGAGTGGACACGCCCGCGTTGTATTTTATAATTTCATATATTTTTCAAATAATGATTTCTTCCGCGTATCTTCCATTTTCACATCGCATCACGTTATGTGATATGGGACTTTTAATAAAATATCGATAGATTAAAATATCACGTGCTTCTTGATCTCTGACCTCATAGATTATCCATTTTAACGCAACCGTAAATCCATAGATCTTTGCCTGAAAATCCACTCGTAATTAAGATTCTCAAAGTAACAGAGATTTTAAGCGTTTGTAGAAAGTACTCTTCATTATCGGAAGAAAAATTGGAACACAAACATGTTCGCGCAAATTTTATAATTTCATATATTTTTTAAATAAAGATCACTTCCGCGTATCTTCAATTTTTACATCGCATCACGTTATGTGCAATAATACACACAAAAAACTGAATTCTTAATTCTATATTCCCTTTAAATAAAATAAAATTTGTCTTCAACTAAGAGTATCCCTTCACTTTGTTTTAAGACTAATTTATCAGAGATTATTTATTCTTGGCGCTATTCTAGGCACAAAATATTCTTAAAGTATATTTGCATTTCTTTAAGAATTCACTTTCTTTGTGCATATATAAAACGTTGAATAAAATGCCGATAGTTTATCACATGTATCTCGATCTTTGATCTCATAGATTATTCATTTTAACGCAAGATCCATAAATCGTGGATCCACTAATTATTGCCTAAAAGTCCATTCGTTAACGCAGAGCCATCGTACATCCATAGATTATTGCCTAAAAATTTATTTATTAAAGAATCTCAAAGTTGCAAAGATTTTAAGCATTTGTAGGAAATATTTTTCACTACACAGAAAAAAAGAATATTCTTGTTTTGAGAATGAAGAGATTGAGAGGAAATATTAATTATTGAAAAGACATTACATATCGTTAAACATATATAATTTACATACATGAAGAAATTTTGTGGTTTTATTAAGAAAAATATATTCTCATTATTTAATAATAATTTTCATGAATTAAAAGGAAAAAGTATTGGATAAAAAATAATTTTGAACTAAAAATGAGTATTTTTTAATATGTATTATTATTATCAAAATAATTATATTGTGCTGTTTAGAAGACTATATTATAGTATTAAAATAAAACTATATTTTTCACTGAAATTTAAGATTATTAAATTTTTTTAAAGGACATTATATTATATATAAGCAAGATTATCATTATTTTTTATGCAAGAAATTATATACTCTTGCTTATATATGAAACAATGATTGTTGGAGAGATTATATTAGTTTTAATTTAATATTAATGTTTAATACTGCTTTCTCTATGTATCGGAAGAAAAATTAGGGCACAAACATGCTCGCGTATATTTTATCATATCATATTCTATTTTTTCAAATAGAGATCATACTTCTCTCTGCATATCAGTTTTCATCGCATGTGATATAGAACGTTGAATAAGATATCGATAATTAACTCTACACACGTTGCTTTTCGGCACCTCCTCTACACTCTAAATTCAAGTGTGTAAAAATTATACACTTGGATTTAAAGTGTGCTTCTGAATTTTATTACTTTTATAAATATAAAAAATTCTTTAATGATTCTTATATATATACTTTAACATCTCTAGAAAGTATTTGTGCGAATGTTTATTTAAAAAAAAATTGTATAAATGTTATAACTAATTACAATGCTCATAGTTTTTCAAAGAGAAAAAATTTACAGGACAAAATTGTGTCGAATCGTGTGTGTGCGGAGTGTTAAAATATCGCATGCTTCATCCCTCGTGTTTTAACCTTGTGTTTTAATCTCGTGGATTATCTACTTTACGCAACCGTGAAATCCGCAGATCCTCGTCTGAAAATTTATTCGTAGAGACCCACAAGGCCGCAGAGGTCTTGGACGTTTGTAGAAAATGCTCCTCATCATCGGAAGAGAAATTAGAATGAATAGATCGAGGCCGCGTCGTGCAGGTGGGGAGAAGAGCGTTAATCATTACCCGACGAGCTCACAATCGGCACTTTATCACACAATCTCTACGCCGCGAACGTACGCAACGGCTGAGCCCGACTGGCGCGTAGCGCGACGCAATTAATTTTTTGCCGTTTGGCAAATAAAATCGAACGCACACCTGTGCACACATACGCACACGCATGCATGTGTGTAATAATGGATCAGTTCTACCGCGTAGATCAAGTTACGTGATCACGCAACAATCACGGCAATTATGGGCGAGAGATCAATCGATACCATGTGCGATCATCCCGCGCGAAAAGAGCGTGGAAGGGGAGAAAAAGTAGCGACAGAAAGAGAGAGAAATTCGCAATATCGATCCTCCACTTGGCTTCGATTGTTTCCATGACGAAGGAACACCGAAAGCTCATCTGGTCTTCAATAATACTTTTTAATACGCACATCGCGGTTATCTTTGTCATTTAAATCAGGAGTTTCAGGTGTTTTCTGCGCCACTAATATCTTTCTTCACATCAGTGTTATTATTTTAAATCGAGGGGGTAATCACTCAGAAAGTAGGTGTACACCGGACTTCAATGGACTTCATCGGACTTTCGTCGGAATTCATTGGAATTCATTACAATTCCGAAGAGATCTTCCTAAAAAAAAAAAAGGTCATCAAAAATCCTTCTTTCGTAACTGATTAACTGATCTCAAAAATTCGTTATAAAAACCAAAATTCATGGTACAACACATGAAATTCATCAAATTATCTCATCAAAGTAGGTGTACACCGGACTTCAAGGAATTTAATGGACTTTATGGAATTCAACGGACTTCTAATAGGTTGTACACCAGAATTCAAGAGTGGTTACCCCCTCGTTCTAAATTATCTATTTTTCATCCTACATTCGATATTATATTTACATGATATTACATAATACATAAAGTAAATTGTGGAATATTAAAAAAAAAAAAAAAGCGAGATCGCGCCTCTCGGCGGAGGACAAATCAATGTGATACGCATGCAGTGCGGTGACGTCGGAATTTAGCGAAACTGTCAGCGCGGTTTTCACCGAAAACGAGGCAGACATCTCTCTCTCTCTCTCTCTCTCTCTCTCTCTCTCTCTCTCTTTTTCTCTCTTCCTTTCTCGCTCACGGCTTCTCTCGCCTGATGCATTATATACGTAGCGCTGTAGAGCGCTTTTTCTCCTCCCGCAAAGGGAAGGCACCGCAATACCCTGCATTATTAATGCGCCTTATCTGCCGCGTGAAATCCGCGTGGTACGCGTGTAGACTCGCTGTCACGCGACGGCGATCAGTCGAGTTTTTACACGTACGTCGTGAAATATTTTTGACACGCTGAATAAATTATTAAACTCATAAAGTAGTCACGGACGAGCTTGAAATATATCTCCGACAACGAGAGTCCCGATCACAAGTTAAGAAAGTCTTAATCTTGAAGAAGCGCACGATGCACGCCGCGCCGGTACACGGCCTGCGTACGAGCGAGTCTGCAGGTCCGGGAAAAGGACTGAATTTTATTAGCACCTCGGGGCCGAGGTCCCGGTCCAAAGTTGTAATTTTACAGATACGAAGAAGAACGAGAGACGCTGGATAGACGGAAAGAGGAGACATCGGTTTATTATTAGCCAGACATAAAGAGAGAACGAGGAATGCTATTTATTAAAGGGGGCAGCAGGGAGAAGATAAAAAAGAAGGGAAGAAGAAAGACACAGAAGGTGCGTGCTGCCGACCGCTGGCGAGGGCAGTCTTTAAATCAGGAGCTTTTAGATCACATCCGTCTCGAGATTCATGGCGCGGTGCTTTTCTCTGCCTCCTCTCTCTCTCTCTCTCTCTCTCTCTCTCTCTCGTCTTTGTTTTGTTCTCTTTCCTTGTTTCTCCTTTTCTTTCAACTTTGTATGGCCGCTAATTGAGCCGTATCATTAGCATACGCTGTCGCTTCTCCGTTCGCTCGTCAGGCACCTGACCGGCTATTAAAAGTTCATTATTGCGAGGTTTTACGGGGACGCGCGCGTAATTTCAGTTCTTCGCCGACCGCTTCGTCTCTCATGACAACCGCGACTCTCACATTATCCCGTTTCTCCCTTTCTCTCTCTCTCTTCGTATCTCTTTCCCCGATCTTCCCCTCTGCTTTCGAATCTTTCTTTCCCTGCGGCTTCTACTTGGCAGCTTTACGCCACTAACATCTTTCGTCGCCAACTAACTCCTCTTTCGAGCAATCGATCGTTGCGCATGCAAAATACGACTCGAGTATGCAAAGTAGTAATTGATCGAACGCAGTCGAGTAGCACGATCCGAGAGGAACGACGAGAAGGGCGCAAAATCAGATTACTGATTTTGTATCCGGCTGCAGCAACTGCTATTGCGATTCACTATGATTTGATATTCATATGATAAAAGAATGTAGATTATAAAATATGTAAATTTGCGAAATTAAAAGAAGACATTACATAGAACATGGACATTACTTCGAAGATTAAAAGAAGACATTACACGGAATTCGACAGACTAGCATATGCAGTAAGTAAAATTGAGATGGAAAAATACTATAGTTTTCTGTAAAGACATAAGACTTCTCAAGGGTATCCATTTTAGATAGAAACATATTTTGTGCAATACATTTAACCCTAGAGTGCTACTGTGGGTAAATTTTCACTCAGGAGCTAATTCAATTATTTGCTATTAAATAACACTAGCCAGGATAGCTTGTGGTTCTACCTATTCGTCTGCAGTTTAGGATGTCTGCAGTTACAGACAGTATCAGATCTTCACTACGTTCTTTGTGACCAGTGATTTCAAGCTTGCCTGGTTGAATGCTATTCATCCAGAATAATGTTGATGGAAATTTTTTTATTTATAATATTTTGCAATGCACATTTTATTTTGTTTGCAAATAAGCTTTCTTTCATAAATTAATAAACTATTTAATGTAGAAATACTTATAAAAAAATCTATTTCAGCAATTTAAAATAAACCTTGTGACAACGAAAATAAGAATTTGTCAGAATATAATTTTAAACAGAATAAATCGATATATAAATATACATTATTTAAATAATAATTATATCGATTTATTTTATTCAAAAGGATAAAATCATTTATAAGTTGAATACGTATTAATAAAATGACAGAAGTCACTTACTCCTTTTATTTCCATTTTTAACTTTTATATTTTTTTTCATTTATCTCATCCTATCGTCGAATAAATTTTTGGAAAGAGCAACTTTTTTTACTCCTACATACGCAATAAAAAACATTTTGTATTTATGTTAAAAACATTCCTCGTTAAAATTTTTATGTTGAATTTTTAACATATCCAAATGTTAATTTAATATGTGATTATTATTTAAATATTATGTGTTAAATTGATATTCAATATTTCTTAGTGTCAAAATAATATAATTTTAGGTAAATGAATAACATAAAAATAATGTAGTTTTTCTAATATTAATTCTAAAGTAAATGAATTAAATATACGTGTTAACATAGTGTAAATGTCAATATTACTGAAGAAATCTACAACTTGATTCCAAATTATATCATGTTACATTTTTTTAAATTTTGTATATAATACTTGTGTTATTTTCTAATATATTTATCTTACGTTAAATTAACACAAAAATTTGATTAGACTATTTGGAACAGAAAAATTTAAAGTCCGTAGAAGTCGTCTGGCACTTGATGGATTAAAAAATAATATTCAGTAAGAGTTTTAAACATTAACATTTATTTACTTTTATTAAAATAATGTTACTTAAGTTATTCTATCACTTTGTTCATAAAGTAGACATAAGAAGGTGTAAAAAGATTTATAATGTTCTAATATAAATTTTCTAATAAAATAATGTTGCTTCAGTTCTATCATCTTGTCCATAAAGTAGACATAAGAAAGTGTAAAAAGATTTTTAATTATGAATTTTCAAAGTAGTATTAATGTCAAAAAAATACGAGTGCTATTCAGTATTAGAACATTATATTAGAAAATAACACAAAGAACTCGTCAAAAGGAATCGTATATGCTATTCAGAACTATTCGGATTTGACATACATTTTTATTTATTTTTTTCTCTTAATAAAAAAAGTTTTTTTATATCAAGAACTCTAGTACTCATTAAAAGACATTAAATTAGCTATTCAGAAGAACTCTATATTTTCCCGTAACGTTCATCAAAATACGCACTAACAGATGAATATAACAGATTAATATAACGAATTTCATTTTCGTACTAAAGTGTATATTTACGTGCAATATAAATTATTGTTGATGGAAATACTTTCCAGAATTAAATATTGATATTAATCTAGCGTAGCGCATCCATTTTAAATGGATCTCTATCAATGGATCTCTATCAATATCTGGAGCAATGGATCTCTATAAAATGGATCTCAAAATATTCAAGAGAGATTCATTACTAGATCAAAATATAATTTGTCACTCACCGACATACGATGCGCAGCAATGGAGTTTTTAACGTCGACCTGTAAAACAAATAAATATAATTCACATTATAGTAGCATCCACAATAATATTAAATATTAATATTAATATTACAAAAACTGATTACGTTACATTGACAAATCTCGTTTACCTTCTGGTTGCTCCGCCGTTGCTTAGTACCTCCTAGGTCCTCCTCCTCCTCTCTTATTTCTGCTTGTTGTTTTTTTATGGCACTCACTTACGAAAACACTACTACGTAGCAATAATCACCTCGACGATCGCGCGACATCCTGGACGACACTCCCGTTGACGGTGTACGACGATTGTGCGACATCCTCGACGGCACTCCCGTGCACGACGCGCAGTTCATTACATTGCGACAACGGGAAGTTTACGCGACAGACGACGAATCTCGAGCGCCAGGGGATCGCGCGGCGTAACATAACCTCTCGACCGGTTGGCCGCGGCCGCTGCTAACACACAACACGCGCGACTCCGGACGATTATTATGTCCGCGTTTTCACGTACGCTGATAAACATACGAAATAACACTGAGAACAAACACTCGCGATCGACCGACGGGCGATGAATCACTAGTGCCGTCGCTTGCACGACGAGTTTCGGTCGAACGGACTCTCACGAAATTCACGTGATCTAACCAGTTGCCGGTATACTTGGGAGTACGGCGGTAATCACCTTGATAACAACACTTCCGAAGTGCGCGATGCGCAGGTTATTACGTCGCGACAACGGGAAATTAGCGCGAAACGGCAAGCGAACTGCGATCCGTCTCACTCGGCCACCCGACGGCAATGACGTTGGCCGACTCTCGAACGATGGGGACGCGCGGACAACTTCATGCGATACCTTCACCTCGTCGCGACGAGCGACATATAATCTTCGGTCCGGTGGCCGCAACCGTTGCTAACGCATACCACACGCGTGTCTCCGAGCGATTATTATGACAAAATGTACGAAATAACACTGACAATGAGAACAAACACTCGCGGATCGAAAAGTGCGATCGACCGACGCCCGACGGATCACTGACGCCGATAAACATACTTGACTCACGTAATCTAACTAGCTAACACACAACACGCGCGTCTCCGGACGATTATGTCCGCGTTGGCGTGTTCTCACATACGCCGATAAACATACGAATTGAGACCGTAAACAAACACCCGTGGATCAAAAAATGCGATCGACCGACGGCCGACGGATCACTGACGCCGTCGCTCGCTCGACGAGCTTCGGTCGAACGAACTCTCACGAAACTCGCGGTCTAACAACAGATTGCCGGTACACTGAATACGGCAGTACGGCGGTAATCATCTTTATGAAGATCGCACGGCATCTTGCACGGCGCTTCCGATGTCGACCGACGCGCAGTTTATTAGCGCCCCCTAGTAAGTAGGCGCCTAGTTAGTAGAGGGGTCGCGCTAGTCGGCTAGTCGCGTCAAGATGATCACACTGATTGCTAATGGCATAAACTGCGCATCGGTCGACATCGGAAGCGCCATGCAAGGTGCAAGGTGCCGTTCATAAAGGTGATTACCGCCGTACTCAGTGTACGGGAATCTGTTGTTAGACCGCGAGTTTCGTGAGAGTCCGTTCGATCGAAGCTCGTCGAACATGCAACAGCGTCAGTGATCCGTCGGCCGTCGGTCGATCGCATTTTTTGATCCACGGGTGTTTGTTTACGGTCTCAATTCGTATGTTTATCGGCGTATGTGAGAACACGCCAACGCGGACATAATCGTCCGGAGACGCGCGTGTTGTGTGTTAGCTAGTTAGATTACGTGAGTTTCGTGAGAGTCCGTTCGATCGAAGCTCGTCGAACATGCAACGGCGTCAGTGATCCGTCGGCCGTCGGTCAATCGCATTTTTTGATCCACGGGTGTTTGTTTACGGTCTCAATTCGTATGTTTATCGGCGTATGTGAGAACACGCCAACGCGGACATAATCGTCCGGAGACGCGCGTGTTGTGTGTTAGCAGCTAGTTAGATTACGTGAATTTCGTGAGAGTTCGTTCGACCGAAACTCGTCGTGCAAGCGACGGCACCAGTGATTCAGCGCCCGTCGGTCGATCGCGAGTGTTTGTTCTCAGTATTATTTCGTACTTTTGTCAGCGTACGTAAAAACGCGGATATAATAATCGTCCGGAGTTGCGCGTGTTGTGTGTTAAGCAACGGCTGCGGCCAACCGGTCGAGAGGTTATGTTGCGCGTAGCGCGGCGTGAAGATGACTGCGCGATCCCCTGGCGCTCGAGATTCGTCGTCTGCCGCGTAAACTTCCCGTTGTCGCAATGTAATGAACTGCGCGTCGTGCATGGGAGTGCTGTCCAGGATGTCGCACGATCGTCGAGGTGATTATTGCTAAGTAGTAGTGTTTTCGTAAGTGAGTGCCATAAAAAGCAACAAGCAGGAACAAGAGAGAAGGAAGAGGATCTGGGAGACATCAGGCAACGGCGGAGCAACCACGAGGTAAATGATTACATGATTTATAAATTAAATTACTTTAAGAGGACTCGTTCGTCGAATTTTTCAAAAGTCTAAATATATCTATCACCTACTATATATATTTAGATTTTTGTAAAAATACAATTATTTCATTAATAATTTGTGCTTGAAAAAGATGAATATAAACTCAATGTGCATGTAATGTAATTATTTTTTGCAAATATTAATTACTGCGGACGCTACTATAATGTAAATTATATTTATTTGTGTTTTACAGATCGACGTTGAAAACTCCGCTGCTGCGCATTGTATGTCGGTGAGTGACAAATTATATTTTGATCTAGTAATGAATATTTTGATAGAGATCCATTGGTAGAGATCCATTTAAAATGGATGCGCTACGCTAGATTAATATCGATATTTAATCCTGGAAAGTATTTCCATCCAACAATTTATTGCACGTAAATGTACACTTCAATATGTAAAATGAAACTTGTTATACAACTAATCTGTTAGCGCGTATTTTGATGAACGTTACGAGAAAACGTAGAGTTCTTCTGAATAGCTAATTTGATGTCTTAACGAATACTAGAGTTCTCGATATAAAAAAACTTTCATAATTAAGAGAAAAAAATAAAAAGAAATAAAAAAATGTATGTCAAATTCGAATAGTTCTGAATAGCATATACGATTCCTTTCTAAACAGAGTTATAGAGTTCTCGATGCATTTCAGAAATAGTTCTGCCCGAAAATGTAAAAAAATTGAGATTGAATTTTCAAGAGTGATATAAAAAAAAATAATCGAAACTTTAAAAATATAAAAGTTTTACACAATTTTCTCATTAAGATTTTTGATAGAATTCCGCGGTGGCTATTCGGAATACTCAACAGGACTTCCAGAACTCTTAAAAAATTTATAGTACGATTTCGTACCATAGGGGTGCCAACTTCACACACCCGTAGCACTCTAAGATTCAATACATTTAGATACAGTTTTACAGACAAAATCGAAACTTTTCTTAAATGAGTTTGCCTCACTTTTGTCTTACGATCTCGATTGCAAAGGATTTCATAAATGAGCAACAGAGGAGGATAGAACAATCGTGCAATATGAAATGAAGCGCACACTTATACACGCACACGGACCGTGGCAGTTTCGTTGAAATTCGGACACGCACGTTGGCGAGCAATTAACCGAGCCATCGTTTTCTTCCCGGTTCGTCCTCGCCCCCTCCTCTCGTTTTCGCTAAATTAATTACATCGTGGAATTGAAAATTGCGTGTCGCATCCGCGTTCCCCGAAGAGGGAACGTGCGCGTGCAGAACTTCCGAGCGGATAACGAGAATCTGCTTACCGTGAGAGAACAGAGAGAGGTCCCTCCCCCCCTCGGGGCAGTTCGGGAATTCGAAAGAAATTCCGTGGATACGAGACAGGCTACCTGTTTACCAGAGGATGCACCTGCGCTACACCAAGATAATCATTGTCCTGACGTCGCCGGTTAACGCGCCAGATCACAAGGCGCTACGAGTAGCTATCTATCTACCTCCTCGTGTGCAGCACGTAACCAATTTCGATTGATTATGGCAGGTGTGGATCGCGCGAGTTGTTTAGACTCTCGAGCCGGAGGAAAAAAATTCAAGGAATCCCGAACAAAGTGGCAAGATCGACGCGCGACAGACACGCTAATCATTAAGAGATGCGTTTTTTTAAGAACATTGAACAATGAGACAATTAAAAGATGCTACGTGTAGTAACGACGTTCTTGTTTTTAATATCATATATTTCGGAGAATCTTTTCTCTTAGAAATCTTTCTTTTAATAATAATCTCTGTTTTTTTTTTGCTTTTATTTTCCCTTTAATAAATATTAACAATCACTTGATTTTAATATATTTCGCTTATAAATTCCTGCGAAAATTTGAGAATTTAAATAACGAGAGAGACAACGTTACGCAATAAACACGAAAGAAGAGAATTTTAATCCAAGCTTTCTGAAGACCGGCTTATCTTACGAGTTATATTTTTGTCTGTTGTTTATATCGAATCATCCGTAATGATCGTCGACTGTTTTGATGAAATTCAGATCGCGATGGATGAGGAAAGGAAGATCGCCTAGGAACCGATGATAATAATAGGTGCTCCTTCCGCTGAAGGGATTTCGGAGGTTCGTTGAATAAAATTGGGATCCTATAAACACGTAATAAATTTGTATAATGAGGGAGGACTTGCAGGTGCATGTGCACTCCGGAGTACGTGTGATCATAAAGAGACGCGCAATTAATAGGCCGCGCGCGGTTAGATCGGTGGAGCGGCACCGCGCGATTACGATAGTTAGCCATCCCGGTGCTACGTGTCTAACGATCTAGTGAATCTTGGCCGGCGGTTCCCAATTTTCGAAATCGTTCATCGAACAAACGAGAGCATCATTTCACCGCGGTCTGCTCGATGGCGGCCAATTTTCACGATCGTTCTTGTTACGGTGGGGGGAATGGGAATCGGTAGTTTTCGGCTTCCTGGATTAAAATTCCTTTGTATTCGGGGGTCCTGACAAATTGGTCGTCAACGACGCTAGAAATTCTATAATATAATAATAGATGCACGATAAATATATAATAATATAATGTTAGGATATAAGAGGGACGAGAGAGCCAAAAGTGTCTTTGGAAAGATGCACGATAATTTCCTTCGTGCACTGAAGGAACATTACTAAATTTTAATAAATATTTATTCGAATAGTACTAACAAAATATTTATTTACTAAATATTAATAAATATTTATTTCAAATTAAGAACAATAATATATTTATTTAGAATAAGAGCCATTAATTTAATTTAAGTACAATTTTCTTCTTATAGAGTAAATATTTATGTACTGTAAGTAAATATTGTATTAGTATTAATCGAATAAATGTTTATTAAAAATTTGGAATTTTTTTCTCTCGGTGTAAATATAAAGAATGTACGACTGTATGATAAAAGATAAATTAAATCCGAACTGACGAAAATATCAAACATCAGGTTAGGAAACCTACATCAGTCATAGCGATTCTTAGTGCTAAAAATAATTTTTAATTTTTATTACAATCTCCAGCTTATTCGAACTGCGCGCTACATATTTATCGAACTTGAAACACAGTCATGAAGTTGGAATACATAATATTAAAATGCTTCAGAAGCATTTATAAAATCCCGACTCCATGAAAAAAAATGTAAATTATTTTATTGCGAAAAAATAATAGCCAGTATAATAAAAAATATATTTTGACAACACAAAAAAAATACCAAAAAATCCTTTCTTCAATAAAGCAAGATTCAATGTGCATTCCATTATGACGTATTATATTTATTATTTAATTGAAACACGTAGGATTTAGTTTAGAATTTCCCAATCTGATGTGCAATTAGAAGAGGCCTCCTCTCGCTCCTCTGCCTCAAGTTTCGTGACGAGGGATCTTTAAAAAAAAAAAAAAGAAAGAGAGAGAGACACGCTCGTTGTGTATCCCCTTATTACGGGCGCCAATTGACACACGAAAGGCAGAAACGTCGAATCAGGAAAGAACGAACACGTGGCCGAGAGTAATTAGCATCTCGTGGGTCATCAGAACGTCGGTGGGAGATCAATTCACGCCACGAACGTCGGTCCCGGCTTGTAATAAGGAGCGGCGTGGCCGATCGTGCTCCTTAATTACCGCCGCGTCTATGAGCGCGGGATGGCGACGAGGGAGGCGCGGGGGAGAGACAAGGGGGCCGACTCTGCGGCGGGCGGCTGCCCTAATACTCCGGCTATTACGCGATTAGATTGCACTTTGATCCTGCGCCGCGCTATGCGCCCCGACGTCGCCCGCGGTGGATCCTCCGGCGCGGATAATGGCGAGAGAGATCTTTCTCTCCTTAGAAAAGGAAGCGGGTCGCCTAGCAACCGCGATCGCGGAAAAATCCTAGAAGAGTGTCAATTTTCCGTCGTGTCTCCTCGATCTCTTCCGATATCCGTCACGAGTGCAAGCGGAATGAGCGTTTCTCGAAACTATAGCTACTAATTACGATGGATTGGAAGTTTCTGCGGTAGAATTAAAAATTCTATTTTGATGAGGACATTTTCTGGAACATGGAGATACAACTACACTGAAAAAAAAAAGACTGGTTATAATTACCAAATGTATAGTGAAATAGTATCAATTAAATATTTGGTCAATGTAACCAAAAATAATTTTACTTTTCTAAATATAATATTTAATAACTTATACCAGAGATTTGATAATACTTACTAAACATTAAAAAAAATAAAATTATTTTTTGTTATATTGATAAAATATTTAATTGATACTATTTCACAATACATTTGGTAGTTATAACCAGTCTTTTTTTTCAGTGTATTTAGTCTTGTTACAAAAGTGAAGAGATAAGATTCAAGGAGAGTATCCCAATATTCTCTTAATATAAAACATGTTAATATAAAACATCTAATAGTGCCGTTTGAATTTCATTTTGCATAGATAAGAATTAATCTAATCTCTAAATGAGTCAGTCGTATAGACGCTTACTGGAAGTATCGAGACGTTAAAAGTTCCCAAGTCTCAGACGGAAAGTATTTTCACGCAAAGTCTCGCGGGACGCACGTGTAACGGACAGTTGCACCGTAAATAGTTCTCTAAATTTCAAATGCTGGCACGAAAAAGAGACACGGCGCGTTTAAGCTCGGAGGATATTCTGGAAGTCGCGTTCCATGTAATATTTCGTTTCGCAAAGACGATTAAAGATACGTTTATCCGGGTATTAGAAAGCGTACCGGAAGCACATGGGTTAAGCGACGACGCAAAATTGCGCGCGGTCCCACCGGAGAGCGGCTACGGAGATGTCGGATGAAATGCAGGGAGGGGAAATGAGCGGGCGCCGATGAGGAAGGGACGGAAAAGACCTTGGAGACACTGGAAACGCGCAGTTCGAGGGGATGAAGCGCGCGGCGCCAGGGACAACTGACGCGTCTGATGAGCGCCCCGTCTCTCCCGCCTTCCACCGCTGTCCAATCCAACCCCTATCTCTCCGCGAGCTTCTTGCTTCGTCCACCTCTCTTACTTAGACCACCCTCCTTTCAGCCACCCTCCAGCGATCACTTTGCGCCCTTCGTGCATCATCGTTCCACTACTGCCGCTCGCAGGTTCCGAGGTCCTCGGCTTCTCCACTGTCCGGTATCCTGCCATTACTCCTTCCTTTTCCTTTCCCCTTTGCTCCCCAACGCTTCGAATTTAATTGTTACGCACGAATTGCAAATTTGTGAAACGCTGACGAATTTGTCATGCCTCATAAGTCTACACGTTTAGATTAACGAAGAGATCTTAGGTATTCTACACGGTAAGAATGGTTTACTGCACTAGGAAAAATGTTTTGTTGTAATAAGATGTAATTTGATCGAAATATACCGAACAAACTATTTAGTTAATATAAACAAATATTTTTTTTTATTTACATGTATTTCGTAGTTGCAACCAAATTTTTTTATAAATATAATTAATTATATTAATTACATTTATAAATAAAATTGCATATTACAAGAATTTGTATTTTTTAACGAATTTTAATTTTGTACCAAACTATCAGAAAACAAAAATTTAATAATTTTGTCATCTTTGAGTTTTGTTGATAATAATCGAAATTTTAATTTACAACAAAACATTTTTTTAAGTAGCTCGACTCGAATGTGCCCTTTTAAGATAAAAAAATTTTTTTGTGTAGCTTTGTTAGCAAAAAAATATGAATTTTTCAAACTGCAATAGTATGATGTTTTTCTTGGATCAATTAATATTTTTTTACGCATATTTTTCGATATTTATTATGATTCTAGATTACTTCTGAGCAAATAGACATATTTTTTTAGTTCATTTATTCAATTGAAAAGAAATTGGTCTTAATAGGGTAATTTTCTTGACCATTATGATGAAAAGACTGGCGGGGGTCCCCAGACCTAAGTGTAGCAATCATGGTAACGAAAAATAAACAGAAAGAAATTACTATCAAATCAACAATCATATATGAGCAAGTATAAAATCTTTTTGAAAGAATTTGATAATCATAAACAGACATAATTTGCTTACATAAAGAAATTTGTTTCTTACATGAAAAATTTTATTTCTTCTTCTAACAAAGTAAGTTATGTCTGTATAAAATAAATAAAATTATCAAATTCAAGAAGATTTTATACTCTTGCTTATATATGAGAATATGATTGTTGATTTGATACTAATTTTTTTTTTAAGGATATATACCTACACAGAAAGAAATGGCTATCAAATCAACAATTCATTGTTTCATATATAAGCAAGAATATAAAATCTTCTTGGAAGAATTTGATAATCTTGATCAAACATAATTTGCTTACATGAAGAAACAAAATTTCTTTATGTTAGCAAATTATGTCTCTTTGAGATTATAAATACTTCCAAGGAGATTTTATATTCTTGCTTATATATGAAATAATGAATTGTATATTTGATACTAATTTTTTTTTCTGTATAGGGTTAATTCTTCGTATTAAAAAAATGTACCCAAATTAAGGTAAGACCATATCCGACTTCGAAGGAAAGCGCAATGTAGTGCAATCATTATCATTCAAAATCCAACTTGATCGTTATTGCTTAAACGTCCAGGTCCTGCGTTAATTCGGGCGCTTAGGCGCAACTTAATACGGATATTTATTACTGTGCCGTTTAAATGTTTAACTACGAGCCGAGGGAGCGCGATATCCTCAAACACCCAGTAGGCGTCGGTGCGCGACTGCATCCTCCATTAAACTTACTTTACGGTATTAAGGATGTTCCGTCCGAGGCAGGACGTCTCCGAGCCGAGCCAATTTCCTTTCGTCGCCCGAGGCGCGCGGAATCCACCCCACGTCCTTTGCCGCTTCCTCCTCCCCCGCCGTCCACCGAGCGACCGTGCTCCCGACGACGATGGAAATGGCATCGGGCTACGGAAGGGCTGCAGGATCGAATTAATTAAGACCGCCGCGCGCCCGCCCGTGGCGGGATTCGTGGAGATACTCCTGGATGCGTTTTACGATCGTCGCGTCGTTTCGCACCGGTCGATAAATTAAATGCGCGAGAGATCTCGGTGATGCAAGGAAAGCGGGATCTGCGGGACGAATGGATCAATTTGATATCGTAAATTTTTTCATTACCGTAATCATCAGGTCACATCGAGAGATCAAACGTTTCATTCCGGTCTTTAAGCGTAGCAATTTCGTCATTGATCTTGAACACGTGTAATTAATTGCAATGCCTGATCGTTTGGAATGGATTTGTCGTCGTTATTGTTATGTTGATTTACGCGGCAATTCTCTAAAAAAAAAGAAAAAAAATGTGGAGAATTTTGCGTGTAGCCCATTCTGTGACTCTAATTAATTTTAACTACGGTGATAGATATTTCGGTATGCTCGCGATAATCCCTCAAATATCTCTCATCGCGATAAATTTCGCGAATCTATCTAACACTGAGAGAAAAAATTGTAGTGGTCGTAACTGTAAGGGGACAACCATACAAATTTGTTAATATAATTATAATATATAGTTAAGTGAACTATATTGTAGTTATTGCAACTAAGTTAATGGTTAAGAGAACTAATAAAAAATAGTTGTAGTATACTATATATTATAGTAATTACAACTATTTTTTATTAGTTTTCTTAAGCATAAACTTAGTTACAATAACTATAATATAGTCCACTTAACTATATATTATAATTATATTAACAAAATTTGTATGGTTGTCCCCTTATAGTTGCCACCTCTACAATTTTTTCTCTCAGTGTATGTACGGTCGTATGTCTCTTTTTAGCACTTTCGGCTCGTTCGATCTCTCGCGAACGACGCAAGCTGCAAAAGCAACGCGCGAAATGATCCGGACAATTAATTCGCGATCCGCGAATTGTTGCGCGGACGTATAGAGAAAAGGGTGGAAGGGGGCGGAGGAGCCGCGATCTTCTCGACTGCGTTCTCGCGAAGTCCGACCTTTTTAACCCTTCCCTCGACTTCCTCCCCAATGCAGCCCTCTCCCTTCTCAACCCTCCAATCCCCTCGACCCCTCTCGCGCCGCTTGCGAGCTGCTTTACAGCCCTGTTTAACCACCTGTTACGCCGAGAGAGTCGCGCTGAACTTCCGCGCTTTTCTTTTTCGCGAAACACGCGAGCACCACCCACCGCACCACCCACCACGTCCGACCCTCCGCCCTCCGTCGTCGTCGTCGTCGTCGTCGTCGTCGTCGTGAGATCCGTCAGCATCTGTCACCCCCGTCGCGATCGTCCGCAACGACGCGCTCGCGGTGATGACGGATCGATTGCCGCGGTCGATGTCACGAAATGTCGCGATTAAACGGCCTGGGATTCCGTTCGCGGCGTCGCGTCGTCCAGGTGTCCCCCGTCTCTCTCTTTCTCTCACACACTCTCGTCGCGCTATCGATTGTCGCGTAACTATTTTTCGAAAGTTCAAAGTTCGCGGCCAGCGGCAGACTCCCCGGCAGCCGCCAATTACTGTCGATCCGCTGTTATCGATAACGGGATTTTATTTTCGAGAAATATCTCGCGTCCACCTCGCCTTTTCGATACGCCGCGGCGTATCGAAAAGCGAGATCAAAGTCCGATACTAATTTTTCTCACGTCAACGGCGAGTCCCAGTTGACAATGATCATCGCGGAAGACGTTTCACGAGCACGATCAATAACCGATGTACCACCACTGGCGCACCGTTGGAGTACATCGGTTATTGATCGTGGAACGTCTTCGGCCGATGACCATTGTCAACTGGGACTCGCTGTTTACGTGAGAAAAATTAGTATCGGACTTTGATCTCCCTCTAATAGCGTGTCCGAAGAAACTCGGCGTTACGAAATTCGTGAGACTTCAGCTTCACGAGCCTCTGGAATCCTGTTTTTGTCCAAAAATAGATGTTAATGTTTCTCTCGCGCGGTGTAAAGTGAAGAATCGTGTGTATCATTGATGAGGACGCAAATCTCGGACCTTCCTTAAATACATCGAGAATGTACCCTTCGACATTTCCCAGAAAGCTGCATTTTACATGGAGGCAACGAGAAACGCGTTTACTAAATATGAAATACACAACTTTGGTTCTCTCGCCGTTAGCTTATTACCGAAATCTCGCGAGTAAATAGAACTCGAGAGAATTAATAGTTTCTATTATAAACTCGCTTGTACACTGAGAGAAATCGTTTGGTGAGATCAAGGTTCACTTAAATAGTGATCAAATGAATTTTATAGTTACTGGTACCCCCCAAAAAGTTACATTTAACGAAACTTTTTATAATTAGTTGTATGAAAATAATTGTTTGGCTAAGGCTACAAATTGTTTGATTAAAACAACTATATATTTAGTAGTTATAACTATAAAATTTATTTGATCACTATTTAACTAAACTTTGATTGATTTTACCAAACATTTCTCTCAGTGTATACTCGAAATATAGCTCAGGATCATTCCCAGCCAGTTTGATTTAAATTCGTATTAATCGCATTATTAGGTACTCTAAAAATTGTAAAGATACAAGGATTCGGCGTGGCTTATTGCTGCGTGCATTTCGTGCAGTGGATGAAAGAGTGCCTATGAAATTTGCTGTAAATACATGGAAAAAACAGTTTCGCTAAAGTATTTAAAAATTTAGTTAAATCTGAAAATAATTTTGTTAGGCCATCAAAATTATGTTTGACTCTCAAACTGAATTGCTAGAGTGTCAAATTTTTTGCAGCATTGCTTATCATGCTTGAACATCCGTCACAATTATTTTGACGGCCCAATAAAATTATTTTCAGACTTATATTCAGCTAAATATTTAGATGCACAATAAAATCATTCTTTCTGTGTAGTAACTTGGTGTTAATCGTTATCAGAAAAATTCCCACTAAGATCGATGCCTCTTTCCTCAGTTCTTACATTGCTTGGATCGTCGAAAATCAAATTGATCGAACTGAATTAAAAGTAATTCGCAAAATCTACCTTAATAAGAATCTTTTTAGAATATAGATCACGATTTCGTTGATCGCACTTGTATGCATGATTGGTAGTGTTTCGAGGATGTCGCGGAACGCAATGATTTGCTGTCGACTGCTCGCAGGTTCGGTCTGGCCTGTGCAAATTTGAGGTGCAGCTACCGCCGAGAAAAGGCCCTTTGCTCGCAATATCTGAATTTCAAAGAGAACCGCGTATTCCGAGGATATTGAAAATCCTCAGGCGGACAGAATCGAAGTTGCAGAAATGGCGAAACGACTGTTCCTCGATACCCGCAAAGAGATAGAGATATATAGAGGTGGAGAGACAAAGAAAGGAGAGGAAAGAGAAAAAGACTCCGAAAGGACGAGCGTTACGTAAAAGAGCACGGCAACTCGACCAGAGGATATCGGAAAGAAAGGAAAGCGAGGAATCTTTGATGGTGTCCGAAAGGACATCGCAAAAATCTACAATAATCCGAGACATAATCTAATGGTATTTACACGAGATACGAATTTTGACGCGCTCTCCGAAATTATATATTTCTCAGCGTGAACTCTGTCGAAGAAATTATATTGCTATAGGACTACCGGAACAAAAGGGAACGCAGAGATTGTATATTGCGAAATGAAAAAATATTTGGCGATTTGAAAAACGTATACGTCTTGTAAAAAATTATTGCATTATCTATCTATCTCAGTGCAGTAATAAGTTATGTTTAATTTATGTTTCACATAAACTGTTGTCTTTATGTGTACAGAATGATTTACTTTCAGAAAAACAAAAAGATCTTCAATACAAAATTTCAGGCTTTTAGGTAATTTCAGACTTTTAGATAATTTATGTCACGATTAAATAACTATATGATATACAATATGATATGTAATTTACTACGAAACATTGCGTTTCAATAATAGAACAGTTGCCTGTCAAGCAAAAGATTCGGGTTCAATTTCCGGTCCTATACTGATACTATATTGTTAACTTGACTAAATTTTTCAATTTGATTAAATTTTTTCAATTCGACTAATTATGTATTTAAGTTAAATATATAAAGTATTAATTATTTTATGTATTTAAATACATAAATACTTGGAATGAAGAAATTTAATCAAGTTGTAAAATTTAGTCAATTTTACTCTTTTTTCTCAATTGCCCATATATTTATTAAATTAAATTATTCCACTATTATTTTCCCAGATCGTAGATTACAAATTTTAAAATAAAAGCAAATCCAATTGTTATTTCACATAAAGAGAATATCGATATATTTTTTGAAGAAAAATTTCTAAAGAAGATGAAGAGAATTGAAACTTGTTTAAACAAAATTTGAAAATAAATGACATTGAAATACTTGATTAAGAAAAAATATTTTTATGAAATAGAAAAAGATATTTAACATAAAGAATTATAAATTACTTGCTAAGGGAATTGTTAAATACTTTAGGGAATTGTTAAAACTCGGATTTAGGCACAAGTTGAAACATCAGAATTCGTCCCAGGGCGAAAGCGTATCATCATGGCTCTTGTGTGTTGATATGCTTCTTTATTCTTTTTCTTAAGAGTATATTCTATTTTTAAAAAATTAATAAAATTGTTTTTTCTTCTTTTAAACTTTTTAAATACTTCTCAGGAATATTTTCCTAAAAAATTTTATCGAAATACGAAAAAATAACAAAGATACACGCATCTATAGGTTTGTATTATTTATATGTTATATCTGTATTCAAAACTTTAAACGCATTTTTTTCAAATCCATGATTCCCGCTAAACAAAATCGTTTACGAACGTTTTGGTAATGTCCCAGCAACCAGAAATGTCCCGAGTCAATTACCTTACATATGCGACGTCACATTTCCAATGTTTGTGCGATGTTTGCGCAACTTGCATACAATGTTAAAAAAATCCAAACAGGAAAAATTATTTAAATATGCTTTTTAAATAAAAAAAAATGTTTTCTCTGTGAAAGTAGGCACCAGAGTTATATCATATTCCCAATTTTCTTAATTGTAAGAATGCTAGCTTTTGCTTTAGAGGTTAAACGTTAGAAATGTGACGTCGCATATGTAAGGTAATTGACTCGGGACATTTCTGGTTGCTGGGACATTACCAAAACGTTCGTAAACGATTTTGTTTAGCGGGTTTTTTTAGTCGGTCATGATTTAAAAAAAATATTGTATCGATTAACTTCAAATTTTACATACATATAGTCTCTGTGTTTATGATCTAAACTAGAATTATCTTCATATCAATAATTAATTTTTAAAGTTATTAAAGTTTGTTTAAAGGCGAAACGGAGACAGGAGTTTTGGATATATTGAATTCGTTATAAAAGAGAAATGACAAGCGACTGTAAGATGCATAACTTTACATAAATATTGTATAGTGTTACATATATAGTCGTCAAAATGATTCAAAATATTTTCTATAACATCATTCTTCGGTCGGAGACGAGAATTCCGTTAGGCCAAAGCAATACGTTGAAAAAAAACAATAAATTTCGATAGAAAGCTATTGTAGTCTCCTTGGCATTTTAAATAAGTAATAATAAGTATAATCCAGGAAAGAATTTTATTTTAAGAAAAGTACTAGTATTAATATTCCAGAAAGATTATAAAATCATCTTAATTTAAATGATTAAATATTATATTATATTAACTAGAATATTACTTGATATTAAATTATTTATACATATATATAAAAGCAGAATATTCTGTTAATTATTAATTTCGATTACGTTTTAAAAGTTAAAATATTTTTAATTACTTTAGAAAAAATATGTCTATCTATAAATTTCTTTATCTTTTAAAAGTTAATTATTTTTTCTCAATACGTTTTGTATTTATGAATGTAGCGGGTAATTTAACCATGTTTGGTCTTGGTGAAACTAGCCAATCAGTAACATGCTAAGGATAACAAGACTTTTGACACAGAGGTTGCGCATCTAGAAGAAGATAATCCTTTGCTGTCAACTTGTGCGCATGGCGCAAACTGTGCACATAACCTTTTCGTACATCCGTTTCTTAGCAGTAAGAGAATTTCTGTTGTATTTTATAAAAGTGCTAACAGATATTTAATATTAAATATAAAAGTTATCAAAAAATATGGCCGGTTTGCATTTAATACAAACATACTCTTCCGACTCCGACGAAGACAAGCACGAGGAGAAGAGAAAAGATGATCAAATTGTAAACAAGTACATAAATTACATTATTTTCATTCTGGATTATATTTTTTTTCTGAAAGTTCTCTTTTTGATTATAGCAAAAAACAGTACTCAAAATAATTTTAAAAATTCTCAAGTTTGGTGAACTTAAAATGAAAACACTTTGTTCCTGAACTCAAAATAACAATAAGCTTTATTAGTATAATCATGAGTAAAAAACTTAAAATTAATTTTAGGAAATATGTTAAAGTTATGCAATTCTTTAAATATTGATACATAATACAAGAACAAAAATAATATTTCATACATATATTTTTTTGTTTGAATATATTTACAGGCTATCTGTACCTTCAAGTATTTTATCTTGGAAAGGAGTTGAGTATAATGAAGAAGTGATTGATGATCCACTGGATCACGACGGACGAATACGAAGCTTTAAACATGAACGTGGTAATTGGGCAACTTTGATTTACATAAATTGTAAGTATTTTAATTTTAAATTGAATTGTAAGATATCAATATTAATCCCAAAGTGCTAGTATAAGTAAATTTTGATTGAGATGCTAATTCAAGTTGAGTTTTTGTTATAAAAATTTTATTTTAAAATAATATTTAATAAGATTTTTATTGTTAAAATAGTGTTAATTTAATTATTCTAATATCTTATAATTTATAACATAGAAAAAGTTTAATAAAAATTCTTAATTATGTGAATAAATTTTCCCCCAGTTTTTTATTATTGAGCTAGAAAAATATAAGTAGCATTCTAAGCTTAATTTACATTTAGCATCTCGTGATAAATGGTATAGACCAAATATTGATATTAAATATTTAATATTAGAATTAATAAAAAATTCAATTTAATTTCAGATACATCCAGTGATTGTTTTCGTACTTGGATGAATTCTCTAATAAAGAAACTACCTGTCGAAGGCAGTATCATTTCTAGTCTTCATATTAGTCTCAGCCGTACTTTGGTTTTAAAGTTCCATTGGATCGAATCGTTCGTAGAAGGCATAAAACAATCTTGTCGTAAATTCAATAAATTTGTCATACAGTTTACAGATATAAGGGTGTACTGCAATGAAGAGAGAACTCGCACATTCCTCGGAATTTATTGTCAAGATGAGGATGGAATGTTAAAGTGCCTAACGGATGTTCTTGACAATGTATTAGCTGAATATCAATTACCATCGTTTTATAAGGTATATAGGTTATATGAAACTAATATTCTTTTACTTTTGTTAAACCCATCATATAATATGAAATAAATAACAGATTTTATAATTTTACATTTGTCTTTTGATCTTTCACTGTAATCATGTTGCATAATTATAACATGATATGATTGCAATGAGAGACCAGGAGAAGACTTAAATATAATTTCGTATATTTTTTATATATTACAGGATACCTCATATCACATTAGTTTCTTCTGGTGCTTTGGAGACAAACGAGCCTGCTTAAAAGAAATTCTACCATCTCTTACTAGCAGTTTAAACAAATTTTTAACAGAAAACATGGAAGATGCTTACATGCATGTCAATGACATACAATGCAAAATCGGAAATAGATGTTATACCTTTGAACTAAAATAACATTGTATAAACTAGGCTATAAAATCTATTTTAGGAAATTGTACAGTAGTTATTTTCAAAAGCAAAAATATTATCTCATACTTTGAATGGATTGAGCCTATTCATTTTTTACAAAACTTTAAAACTATTATACAAAAGAGATGTGAAAATTATTAATAATTTACAAATTATAATAGTAATGCTTTTGTGGGTATATTGCATGTATTATGAAATATAAATTTTGTTCTAAAAGAATATCTACACATATTCACAAGATATTTTTTTAAAAATAATTTTCTGTGTATCAAAATTATACATTTATATAGATATATATATATACACAAAATATTATTTTCCGCAGAAAATGTCATATTGATTTAAAAATTGCCAAGTTATAAGGCAATTTCGTTACAATACCCGTACCTCGCCACAGTTTAATCCATGAATCACATAAATTAGGTTCTATGCTAGCCAGTAGGGTACAAACTTCAGGGTTTTGTATAATCAATCCTGCCTCTGGATTGCTCACGATAGTTTTACAACCACTAACATCGATATAAGTTAATGTAGGTTGACGACTTAACAACACATTTACAGATGATGCAGATACATTTATATTCCCACTAAGTATTAATTTTAACAGTCTAGGTAATTGCGTCAGGATGATCTTCACATCAGAATCCATTACGTCACAGAACGAAAGGTCCAGCGATTCCAAGCTCGGTGATAGAGCTATGCTCATCGTATCTAGACTCAAGACGAAGCGATTGGAAAACGGAATATTAGATAAATTCAAATCGAACAATTGCCTACTTAAGAAAGAAGTCACCGCATCGCGATTTAACTTGTTCCACGAAATATCGCAATTCGACAGATTGGGATTGTCAAATGGAAGATAAAAGTTCTCCAGCATACAATAACGTAAATTAAGAGTCTGCAAGTATCTCAAGGGAGCGATTAGTTTTCGAAGGGTGTCATTGCCATCGGAGCCCAACGGATTATAACTTAGATCTAGGACCCTTAACTGAGGAGGCAACGCGTTTACTTGGCGTAAACAGGCGAGGTCGATATCACAGCCTTTTAAGTAGAGCTCCTGCAAAAATGTAAGATTCGAGAGACATCGATACAAGTGCATTCCCGTTGTCAACAATACAGTACCCGACAGCTGTAACAGCTTTATATTCTTTTCGTACTCTAAAGTTTTTAATAACGGTACAAGTAATTGTTTATTGATGTCGTCCGGTTTTACACGAAATATTGACGTGTTTTCACAAGATCTTAAGCACTTTAGCGCGATCTCGCAAGGGACCAAATTGTGAGTACAACAGATGGTCTTGTATCGCTCGACAATGGACGGAATCTGCAGCTCGACTATCTCGCATTCCATTTTCGCATCGTTCGGATCATTTTCTCTCGTAACTTTCAGGATATTTTCCTTCGTTACGACAGTCCCATTTATCGGTTGCAACTGCAATTTAATCGTGCAACCGGTTTCGTCGTGGAACATGCGTTCAGTGGTACTTGCAATGCACATTATGAATTCTCTCTCGTCTTCGCAAACTGCTACCTTTAGATTGAACACCTCTTCTTTAACAGACATACGTAAATGTACGTATTCCTCCTTATCGTGCTGTTTCGAACTTATTGTTGTATGCAACAATGATTGCAAATGAGCCACCGGCGAGGGCGAGCGAGATACGGAGCGAGTGAATCCATTTGAGATCAAGGACGTCTGTCGTTTTCTCCTAATTCTTTTAGGCCCTTCGTATAATTGACAAATTTCAGTGGCGGAATCATCGCTGTCCTCACTCGTACTAAAATCATCCTTGCTTTGACGCGCATCGTTCAATTTCAATCTTTTAGTAGTATTCTTCAGATTTCCGTCAGAAGACTTTCGTTTGATCGTGGTAGTGTGACTGTTCGATTTATTCTGATTTGTTTGATTTGTAGATTTTTTCTTTGTCACATTCCCGATATCGTCTTCAAGCCAGTCGTCGACGAGAACCTGTTCCTCGTTCACCAAAGGCGTGACCGCATCATTACTGCTTACCTTAAATGCACTAACGGTGTTATTTTTATTGAATAATCGCAAGCTCGCTATCGTTCTCTTGTAATCTTCACCGGCGGATATCTTTTGAACCTCGAGTGTCTCGGACGACGCAGACTTTTCGTTCAGTGCCCGAGCGTTATCAGATCTCTTCCTTTTCTTTTTTACTGGAATAACAGCCGAAAGTTTTTTATACATCGCGTCGTATTCGACCAAGTCTTTAGGACTTAAATCTTCCACACGAACTTTCCAGGCCTCCAGGCAATCCAGCACCGTATCGCCGTCGCGGGTCATACGCGTTACGTCCGCTCCGCGTTGCATCAAGAGCTCCATCATCGAGAAGTGTCCGCAAGACGCGGCATCGTGTAGCGGTGTCACGCCTTGGCAGGACGTGCCGCCTGGATCGTTGATCTCCGCGCCGTACTTCAGCAGCAGCTCTGCGATCTCCACGTAACCGTGATTAGCAGCCTCGTGAAGCGGGGACCAACCGCAGTGATCTCTGACGTTTACGGAATGACCGGACGACAGGAGCCTCTCGACGGCACCGACGTCGCCGTTGATGCACGCCACGTGCAGCTGCGTTTCGCCTTTCTCGTTCCTCTTGATCGCGGACGTTTTTCTCCTCGTTCTTTTCTTGGTACCGGCCGTCGTCTTGACACACTCCTCGGTTTCCTCAAGATCAGACAAATCCTCTAGACAAATATCGGCGCCAATTCTATCGCTTTCCTCGGATGATTCTTCGCTCTCTGTACCGCTCGACGCTTCCAACGCTAATCCCGCTTTCCGTCTTGTGTCCTCTGCCTCGTCAAACTGGCCTATGCTTTCGAGATAACTGACGAGTTCTCTTGTAACAGACTTTTGTAACTTGACATTATCGCTTTCGTTTGCTGAGCTCAATGCTAAGATGTAACACTGTCGAATTTCTACATCAGCGGCTTTTATCGTTGTTAATAAATCTGCTAGGAAGAACGCCGATCTGCATTTCTCTCGAGGATTCGTGCAAAGTTCCAGTTCCCTCTGTGCGAAAGGCAATGCTTCTTTGTAGCGTCGTGCATCCTTGAGCGTTTGGGCTAGGCTTATCAAGGAAATACCTATTTGTTCGCCCGTTTCCTCCGCGCAGGTCAACATATGTCGATAATATTCCACAGCCTTGTCAAAGCATTGCGCGGCGACCGCCGCGTCGCCCAGAGCCTCGTACAGCTTCTGCTTGGTCCGAGTATCGGGCTCATTGAGAAGACTGTTTTCCGCTCGGCATATAGTTACAATAATCCTCAAGTACTTCTCTACCTGTTGATTAATGTCCTTTGGCAATCCGCTACTTCTATACAGGGAAATCAATACTTTACGCGTTTCAATCCACTGTCCAGTTCGCATGAACAGTTCGGCCTTCGTTATCTTCGCCTCGGCTTTCAGGCGCACGTCGTTCACCGTGGCCGCGGTATCGATATAACTTAACGCCAGCTCAAGATTGTTTTGCCGCTCGTATATAGACGCCAGAGAGATACATGTTCTGTGGAGATCCTCCTGGAAGTTATTGGACACGCACAATGCAGTTGCTTGCTCAATTAGACTAATCGCCTGTTGTGTCTCCTTCTGCGCTTCTAGCGTCAATCCTAGATTAAGCAGCAATCTCGCCCGCATCAGCGTTCTCTCCTCCAGCTTGATCTCAGTGGCTGTTAGTTTGTCACACAGTTCCATACTCCGCGTGTAAGCTTTCTTCGCGTTCTCCAGGGCTTCGTCACGCTCTTCTGTCTTACTGATTAAGCTCTCGGCTAAGCAGAAATAAGTTCTGCCCAGGGTGGCAAACGCACGTTGCTCCTCTATTGAGTTTCTCATGTCCCTGGCACCTTCCAAGTGAAGATTTTGATGTATCAGGGCCTGCTCGTAATCCTCCATGCTCGCGTGAACCTCCCCGATCATTCTGTGCGCTATCGCGCAGCTCAGCTTGTCCTGCAGTTTTTCGCAGACCCTCAGTTGCTCCGTGTATTCCTGCAGAGCTTCCTTCGGCCGATTATTCTCAAAGTACATATCCCCCAAAGTATTTGTAATTTCGGCCAATTGACGCAGATTGTTGTCACGTTTGGCATGTTGCTTCCTCTTAATGAGTTTATCGATATTCATTTTGACAACTTTCTCATAAATACGTAAACTATCTTATTTTCTTCAAGGTCCTACAAAATATAAGACAGTTTCATTGAAAAGATATTTGACAAATCTATTAACTCCTAACTTTTCTCTTTGATAGTTTTGGTGAAGTATTTTAACAATATTAGATACTCATAGAGAAAAATAAATTTAATTGGAAAACTGCTGTCCCTTATATAAATAAGACTGTGTGAAGGAACGGGTTAAGATCATTGATACCTGAAGTTTCAATGAAAATATATACTTGCCCTTTCAGTGCTGCAAGATCTCGAGAGTAAACTAATCGCACAATGCTGTGGGAAGTGTAATGAAATCACGGGCGACACTTCTCTTTATTAAACAGGAGTGTGTTTTCAACTTTAATCTACTTTAAAAGAGTGATGTTTTTCTACGAATCTACAAATCTGCCATGCCGATGTCGGCCCAGATGACCTCGTGATTTTGGCGCCACTTAGAGCGTCCCGAAAATCATCGGAAAACGAACAATCTCGCCATTCGACAAAGCGATTATCTGCTATCTTCTTTTTTTGACTTCTCTTTTCTTTTTCTTCTACTAGCAGCACACGAGACACGAGTGACCAGAGTGACGAGAATACGAAAGCTACAAAAAGGTTCCCAAAGCTAGCCATCGAAGTAGGAAAGCGGCAGCCAGCGGTGGCCAGCGGCAGCCAGCGGCAGCCGATACTGCCGATAGAAGTTGATGGCAGTAGATGGGACTGGAAACGCGAACATCTATATAGCACGTGAGCCTCGTGCTTTAAAAGTGGGTGACTGTTGTAAACAAAACGTTGCAGGTTGCACACCGCAAAAACGTAATTATGCCGTTTTGAGCTCGATTCAATTCGGATTTATGAGACAAAGTCTCCTAGGGAAAGAATTGTCTCTTCGTGGCTCGATCGCAGCTTGTTTGTATTCAACTTGACGAGGACGAGCACGAAGGTGCTTTGCAACAAAGTTACAAACGTTAGAATTTTCAGACGATACACTACAAACAAGGTAAATTTTTAGAGTGTAATAAAATAATACCTAACTAGATAAATCATAGTTTTAAAGCATGTTTTATTGGCCAAACTTGTGCGCGCTAAATGCAGCAATTCGGCACGAACTCAATAATCTGTGTCGATTTTAATGTACTGAGGGCTAATTTCACAACCTCCGGTTAATTTTATTGGCTGATTTTTTCATTAGAATTGATCAGAAAATAATCCCAGTTGGCACTTAACTGATCTATTAAAGTATTGTTCGTTTTGTCTATTCTAGGTCTACTTGGAGCAGACCCAAACAGACCTGGCTATCTTTAAGTTAAGATAGAAGAATTCTGGAAGTGAATTGTAGAATAGGAAGTGAAGGTAAACCTACTTTACTTCCTGCTCCGAGTAGACCCAGAACAGACAAAACAAACAATACTTAAGTTAACTGGAGATTGTGAAACTGGCTCTCAATGTGCTTTAGTGCCGCACAGTGAAACGCTATTGAACGCAAAATAAAGTTAGTAGGTCAATAAGATCAGAGTATCAGTGAAACTTTTGTTTAAATAGATTTTTCATGATTCTTTGTGTCTCAAAAGACAGAAATCTTTTGTAATTGACAATTTTGATTTCAGATTTGTAACTTGCCAGTTGAAAACAATTACCGATTGCTTCGTGAAGATGCGAGGGTAATCTCAAGGATCTCGTCTACGCCATACTTCCAAAGATTTGTCGTGAACAGTCACGTGTACATTTACTAAGAGTTAAAGATGGATCAGATGCTTCCTAGCCCCGGCTTCAGCATACCCAGCATTGGCACGCCTCTGCATCAGCCAGAGGAGGATCAACAGATCCTGCCAAATGCCCTGCAGCAGCAGCAACAGTCGCAGCAGTTCCAGCAGCTACAGCAACTGCACTCAATGAGCCCCAACATGCAGAGTGGCATGCTGATGATTACGACGCCGCAGAAGAATATACACACGTATGCGCCTACTCCAACGTTCGCGACACCGCAGAGTCTCATGCAACCACAAACACCGGTAAGTCAATGTTGAATTTAATATTATGTACACCAAGTTATGATCTTGCGATGGAATTTGGGATTCAAAACGTCAATAGTATTAATTTAGATTATATATTGGATTAGATATTAGAAACTTATAAGTATAATAATAATTCATAATTTTTTAAGATAAATTAATTTGCAATATAATTTCTAACTTCAGTACACAATTGTGTTTTAGTAACACAATCATATCAGCACACAGTTGATAGAACCAACAAATGTATTTAAAAATTAATATGGAAATATTATTAAGCATTAAAATCTGCTTCCCTCCAAAAACAGCACCTTTCACTTTTTGAATTATAAAACAAGTGTTAAAAAGATTTTAAAGGCTTGAAAAAGATGCAGTATTTAAAATAGATTAATGTATTTATTTAATTATTTTAATCTGCTTCTTCTTTAGCAAAATATGATGTCTCCAATAGTACCACAAAATAATCAAATAGCACCACCATCGATAGGACCTGCGACCCCAGGACCAATGACACCAATGACCCCGGCTTCCGCGGATCCTGGAATATTGCCACAGTTGCAGTAAGTTTATAAAAAAAATTCGGTGTAATATCACGTCTATCTTCTCTATTTTTCGTTATGTACTACATTTTTACTATATTTTAGGAATATTGTGTCTACCGTTAATTTGAGTTGCAAGCTGGATTTGAAAAAAATCGCTCTTCATGCTAGAAATGCCGAGTACAATCCGAAAAGGTTCGCGGCTGTTATCATGCGAATAAGAGAACCAAGAACTACCGCACTGATATTTAGCAGCGGTAAAATGGTATGTACTGGCGCCAAGAGCGAGGGAGATTCACGTCTTGCAGCCAGAAAGTACGCAAGAATTATTCAGAAGTTAGGTTTTCCAGTAAGTATCGCTAATAGCTGCCTCTCATCAAAATTTTATACAAAATAAATTATTTTTTCAATGCAATTTTCTTTTAATCTAGTACTGCTTATAATTTATACCAAAATAATAATATAAATCTGTCTTTTAAAGTAGTACGATCGAAAAATCATACATAATATAAATATTTCAATGTTTTATTTGGAGCGAAACTAAAGTACTAAAATTTCAAGCCGATTGACTGTTTAATTTCTAAAAAAGTAAAAATTCTGGTTAGAGTTTTATATGCACGTTATGGCAAATGCACCAGATGATTAAGATATAACAATCATTACATTATTTTTTTTTAATACTTTGACATGTATAAAAAGTATATGATTAATTGAAGCAAATTTTTTTTACATCCTTACAAAAAGTTGATAAAAGTATGTTTATTTGGTTTTTTAATTTTAATTTTTTTTCATATTGGTTTTTAGTTATAAACTTATCTTTATAACGAATTTTATATTACACATTATGAAGTATTAAATATTTGAATAAAATACCTAATAAAATATGTCTCTAAAATTGAATAAAATACCTAATAAAATAAGTCTCTAAATTTGAATAAAATACCTAATAAAATAAAATACTTTGTGTCAAATCAAATAGATAAAGCCATATCTTGTATTTTTTCGAAAAGATTATCTTTTAGAGATCTGTTCCCAAATGATCATATCTTCTTAACTGAAATTTGATTTAATTTGATTTAGGCAAAGTTCCTAGATTTTAAAATCCAAAATATGGTCGGCAGCTGTGATGTTAAGTTTCCAATTAGATTGGAAGGTTTAGTGCTATCTCATGGACAGTTCTCATCGTACGAACCAGAACTATTTCCAGGTCTAATTTATAGGATGGTCAAGCCTCGAATTGTATTGCTCATATTCGTCTCAGGGAAAGTAGTATTGACAGGTGAGTTTCACGCTCTATGATTTTGCTTACAGGATTATTTTATAGTAAAGTACGCGTCGCAAACACTTTGAAAAAAAAAAATCTTATTTTTTACAATTTGCAAACATTTAGATCTGCATAAAAAAATTGGAAATTAGATTATGTTTGTGCTTGTGTGAATATTATATATTTTTATATGTGTCACCAGGTGCAAAGGTTCGCAGGGAAATTTATGAAGCCTTTGATAACATCTATCCAATATTGAAGAGTTTTAAAAAGCAGTGATTCTACGTAGAATGTTTTTTTTTATAATTTAATATAATGGTTTATTTCCAATCAGCTCCATTTCTAATAAATTAGTTATTTTGTAATATAAACCATATAGATGAACAAACTACTACGTTTAATGCTATCGTTGAGTTACACAGTGTTGTTAAATATCTCTTTGATTATTCAATCAACAAGATATCTCTCAAAATGATTGGATATTCTTCTCCCTGTAGATCTTTTCCAGCTTGTATGAAATCGATCATTACTTTATGAGAAAATGTGATGTACATTATTTTGGAGTAATGATCAGTATCAGTATTTCTGTTAACCAACTTTAAGAGAGAAATGAATAAATAAATATTCTTTTGTTCAGTTTGCACATATATTTTCTTGACTTTACTTTAAAATAAATTTTACACGAATCTTGATTAACTATTATAAGTACCAACATGAATACTTCAATATTAAAGAAAGATCGTCTTTAAATTAACTAAGGAAGTACCGTAAGCGAAGAATATCCATTGTTTTTGGAACATAATATATAAACTAATTACTCTGGATTAGCTAACATAATTTTGTCAAAATGAGCTAATCTAGACATAGTATTTCTATGTATATCCATCTATATAAGATGGAAGTATGTATTTTTACTTTATAGGAAATATTATTTCTCGATGTGCATGAAAAATGCGAAGATACAACTTTTATAATTTTACAATTAATTTCGCGTTTCTATCTAAATCAATCACTCAATTAATTGATTATGATAACAGAAATTCTAAAGATATATTTATATGTACACTGTAACCAGAAGTTTCTGAACCTTCCCTTTTTGCCTTCCTTAAGGATAATAATAATTCTGCATTTATAAAATAGTGTCTTCTAGTGATACAGTGCCTCTGATTAAGATTACATGAGTAATCAATGTATATGCTTTGTCAATTTTAACTCTTAGCAGATATGATAAGATTTCTTAAGTTCCATTACAAAAATATTACTATAATATAAAAAATTAAAAAATAGAATATATATTAAAACTTGTTAGTTAGGCAATATGATTATAGCATGATTATAATCATAATGTCATTATAATGATACAATATGATGTATAATTAATCAACAATTCTTAATTTTAATTTCTTTAAATTGAGATAGTCTATTATGGTTTCTTATACATCTTAATAAAATTTATATCTGCTGAGAGTTAATTATTATCATTCACGTACACTTCGAAAAATTATTGTAACACCATCGAATAATTTTCTACTGTTTAATTGTACCTTATTAAAATTAATTTGATATACAAAAATTTTCTTTTCTTGAATTACATTCTACATGTATTCCTTTAATGTTATCTCATCAAAACTATTTTTTTTTTAACTTTGAAATTTATTTGCTATATCAGAAAGTTCTTGAAACATAAATTGGTCGTTTACATAATATTTTTACATAATAGAATTATATGATAGCAGGAGCTCATTGAAAAAATTTTCAATTCTTGAAAAAGATGAAAAAAATTTTTAACTAATATTATATATACATACAAATACTTATGGATATCATTGATTTATTGATGCTTGATATTTTTATAGATCTATTTTGAATAAAATTAAAATGTACATAAAAAAATTCACAATTACTTTTTCCATGCATAAGATGTAATTTGTATAATCGTTAATACAGCTATATTTATATTATTTAGTGCATATGTTTAATTGTAATAAAATTATGTGCAATGAACATATTTGTCTTTTTTCATAGACATAATAAAATGCATGACAGAGATGTGTATAAATATATAATAATAAATATATATAATAAATAAGTAAATCTCGTTATCTATATTTCATATATATATACACATACATTTAATTATTGTACAAATAATATAAGTACTTTAACATTTATTATTGTACATTTTCTTAAAAATAATTATACAATGTTGTCACAAACGATGCAAATCATTTATGAAAAATTTATATTAACAAGTTTATAATTTTGATCGCAATACTCGACGTAATATTTTACCAGAAGGAGTCTTTGGAATGCTATTTATAAATCTTACTCCACCTCTCAGTCGCTTAGGATTTGATACACGTTCTGGAATAAAAATATAAATACGTATAGAGTACATAAATATATACACAATATGTTCATGAATATATTAAAAATACATACGCATAAAATATGTATTATAATACATACATAAAGTACTGAGATATTTGATATGAAGAAACCACAAAGTAGAGTTTTTTTTTGCGTTTTCAATTTAGCACCGTGAAAGGAAAGTTTAGAAAACTAGAGTTTAATATTTATTTTTTTTTTGTATAATGCTATGACATTTTTATATCACCTTAAGTATTTTGAAAAACACCAAAGAATGTCTAATTAGTGAGAAAAATATAATGAAATTTGTTTTAATAATGTTAAATTATTTATTGCTATAGACGATACATAATGATATTGAAAATTCTTACCATTAACATATTGAAGTATATCTTTTTCGCAAATGTTGGAATTATCTTCCTTTACAACAAAGGCTATCGGTACCTCTCCAGCTTTGTCATTTGGTATGCCAATGACGGCCGCGTCTTGTACACCAGGATAACTTAATAAAATCGCTTCGAGCTCAGCTGGTGGAACCTGATAGCCTTTATATTTGATAAGTTCTTTTATTCGATCGACAATATAAAAGTATCCGTCTTCGTCGTAATATCCTACATCTCCCGTGTGCAACCAACCGTTCTTGTCAATTGTCTCTCTAGTTGATTTTTCATCGTTATAATATCCCTTCATTATCAAATCTCCTTTAAAGCATAATTCTCCTTCGCAATTGGGCCCTAAAGTTTTATCCGTCTCGTATTCTCCGATTGGTATTACCTTTGCTGAAAGAAAAAAATATATACACATATATAAACTTATACGCACATATTGTCAAGTTTTGTCAATACAGTCCGTGTTAGCTATATTGATAAAAAATGCATTTTTTTTAAGGCCTTTCATCTTTGACGGCTTCAAAAAATTGATTTTTTTTTTTCATTCTACATGCTTGTAGAATATCCATGTAAAAGAATTTTTTTAAATCCACAATTTTAACGGAGCTACTCAATCATTTAAAAATATTTAAAAATGATTGCTAATAGGGTACACGCTCAAACTTTTGTTATATACAGATAAGGTAATAATGACTTTTTAAACGTGTTTTTTCTCGAAATCATGTTTTTAACCTTGTGGAAGTAACAACTAAAAAAACTAATTAAGATAGCATCTTGATCTTTTTTTATCCCAATACTTTTACGCATGACATGAACTACAAGTGAGTTTTTACAATAATTTTTTTTTTATAAACGAAAAACAGATTGATTTTTAAAAAAATTGATTTTCATAACAAAAATCAATTTTTTTTAATGCCAACATTTTTATAAATTTCATGAAATGACTTTATTCCATTCTTGCCATAGCGACACTTATGTAAATAATAAAAATAAAAAAAATATTGATTTCAATAATTACAAATTAAAGAAATTTTGGTAATTTGCCGAAGCTGAATCACTTTCACAGTAGAGGCATCTTTTTCCCTATTCGATCATCATTTTGAGGCATTATAATGCATCTTTTTATAAATAGAAAATAATTTTCTAAGGTTTAAATGATAATCTCATACAAAAACCTGTATCCTTTTATATATAATTTTTTTTAATTCCTAAAAATAGGGTAATTTTACAGTCAGCAAAGGTAAAAGATCCCTTAACATCAAAGATATTGCAAATTGTGAAAAGAAACAGAAATTTCCGAACTTTACAAATTTTGAAAAGTACTATGACTCAGAAAAAATATATTTGCGAATTTATATTACATGATAGTAGTAGATGCTGATTATGCTTTGAAATAAGATGGGCATTGTACGCTCTTATAATCGGAAAATTACTACCTGATACACCTGGAACTACTACACCAATGCTGCCTAATTTCACTTTGCCAGGTGGGGATCGTAGTACAGCTAAAGTGGTTTCTGTCAATCCGTAGCCTTGTTTAACTTCAGTAATATTTAATCGTTTAGCGACGGCCTTCTGAATTTCCTTTGCCAATGGAGCCGCTCCACTCCTAATGAAATAATTACTTTAGCAATTATATAATTTGTAGCATTTTTCAAGATAAATTTAATATCTGATAAAAGATATGCACTTTATGTGCAAGTTTTAATAACATAGACCATTGTAGTTTTATCGTATTCTGTATAATATTGAAAGAAAACTGCTACAAGAAAAGATAACTCACTTTGTTGCTACATTGTTATTAAACTTGTGTAAATACATAAATTTGTTAATTTTATAAAAATGTCAAGAATTTAATTCAAGATAATAATTTTATGATATTCAAGTAGAAAAACATTTTATGTTATATTTACATAATTCATACAACAGAAATAGAATATATTCCCCGATAGTAAGCTGCACGCAGTCTGATAGCGAAAAAAATGAGCACGAGTTACAAATCCTACTCGATTTCTACCGCCAAATTGCTGACATAGCCAACTGGCTTCGTCTTATTTTTGATAGCAATTTGTTGACATCATCAGATATCTCAGACTCTGTGTGCAATTTATTTCTTTTTGGCTGTCAAAAGTTGATAGCATGTTCTGTTCAAAATTTACTCTCAAAGTTTTGCTGGATTAATTGCAAATATTAATCTTCAGAATCTCTAATATCTCATTTTTTTTAGCTTATGATTTTAAAATATCTATATTCAGCTTGCATCAACTTCTTCTGCATTGCACTGTTTACTCTCTTCATTTTTTGATTTTGTGAATTTTTTGTAGCAGTATTCTTTCAAGACTTTGATTTCTTGTATCTGATTAATGCACTTACCATATCCCTTTAACAGAGGATAAGTCATATTTATCTACAAGTGGATGTTTAGCCAGGAATACCATAAGCGACGGTACCACGAGCAAATATTCAATCTTATATTTCTCCACATACTTTAGAAATTGCTCTTCTTCAAAGCGTGAAAGCACAACACAACAGTTTCCTCTTAACAGACCGAGTACCATCAGGACAAAGGAGTACGCATGAAAGAATGGCAGCAGTCCCAAAGATATACCGGTTTCTGGAATCGTACTGTCAGTCATAAAAATGCTTATGATTGTAGTAATATTTTTGTCCGACAACATGACGCCTTTTGGCAGCCCTGTAGTTCCACTCGAGCATAAAATCGCCGTTACATGATTATCTAGATCGACAGGGGCCGCTTCGACCGCATTCGCATCGTCACTGGAGATGTTCGAGATCACTTTATACATGCTCGTCCATGAGACGTCGTTGCTACCAAGTTCGGTGAGCATTAGCACTCTCGGTGACCAATGCAACTCTCTGAATACATTTTTCATGCTATTAAGCGCCACCGGTGAAATAAAAATATACTTTGGCTTCGAAATGGTAAGAGCATGCTTCAATTCTCTTTTAGAATATAATGGATTTAACGGACAGGCGATAACACCCAAGTAAAACGCAGCGCACACTGGAATACAAAACTCCAGATTGTTCTCGCTGCACACAGCTATGGTGTCGTTTATCCCAAGTCCTTCTCTTTGCAGAAAAATTGCCAGTTTCCGGCTAGTGTCTAAGATGTGCTGGAATGTTTGCTCCCTACCAGTATGGGGATCTATCTGTAAATACAGTTCATTGTAGTAGAAGTGAAAGATAACATAGATGTGTAGCAAACATTATTTAATAAATCTAAGGTTCCAAGTACTTTCTACACCGTATATTCACCCTTTCACACACGTTGTTGCCCTGAGGCAACAATCTTCAGGTCCATCCAGACTTCAAACTAATCATCGATATTTGAACATTTTGATTTCTCCAAAACCAGGAATAATAGGGAAATTATGAAAAAAAATCAAGGACTGTCTTTACACTATTAGGAATAATAATAAATAGAGAAAAAATTTTTTTTCAAATAAAATTAATTCGGGGTTGAAAGGGTTAATTTAAACACACTGCGTTATGTTGATATACATTAATTATAAAAAATTAACAAGTTAATCATGAACTTACCTGCGCCACGCGATCGCCATGCGTCGTTAATTGCATTAACATCAATTCTCCCACTGATAAATTAAGTTCCGCAACCAATTTCTCACCCTGCAAAATATTTGATTGTTGTGGCATGTTGAACGTGAGAAAACGCGAGCAGAATGACGCCACTTTTGATACACTTATGATGTTAGACTTTAACTTTCTGTTTAAAAAAACACTACGTCATACACTTTAAACACAGTGTTGACATAATGATAGTAACATGACAAACGCGATAAGTAAGTGCGAACTCATTTTCTCTCTATTTCTCAATCAATACATGTACGTCTGTATCTTACATCTTCACGAGATGAGGTAATGATAAAACGTTTCAAAAAATCCTGTAGTTCTGCCATTTAGCGATTAGATGGCAGCACGTGTAACGAAATTCATTCGAAATGCAGGTAATTATGCTTTTGATTCGCTAGATGGTGTTAAATTCTCTAAAATGCGATTTCAATTGAACTGATCAATTGCGGCGATGAATTAATTCAACCGGTAAAATTGGTTACAGCAAAATTTTTATTTAACCATGTAATTGTCGTCTCTAATTTCCCTTTTCCACAAGCAAACAAAAATAAATAAATTCTATTCACATTAACAAAATGACATAGGTGTTACTTGATAAGTTGATCGGCACAATTGTTTGAAGGAACATTTTTATAAAATCATGTAGTCATTTCTAATTTTTTTTTCCATGTACCAACAACTCTATTAATATTAATAAAATGAGTGTTGTTTGTTAAGTTGATCGATAACTATTTTATTTTATTTATTTTAGTCGGCTGAATTGTTCAAGGATATTTTTATATAATCAAATAATTGTCGTTTTTATTAATTTTATTTTTCATTCCACATGCTAAACTAATAACATAAAAATAAATAATTCTACATTGATAAAATAATAACGAATTGTGTGTTAAGTTGGTCGACGATTAATTCAATCGGCAGAATTACCTGAAGTTTTTGTGCGACTATATAATTGTTGTCTCTAATCTAATCTTTCTTTCATGTATCAAATAACAAAAAATAAATAGTTTTATTCATGATGACAAAACAGCATAAGTATCGCTTGAATAAGCTGCTTAAATTAATTAGAATTTGAATTAATTAGAATCTTTTATAAATAAAAAAAATGAAATATAAACGCGTAGCTCAAGATATAATAGAATCTATTCTTAATTTTAAATCCCTCTCCAAACTGGAATTCCCCTCATGCGTAATATGAGTAAAGAAATACGTATGACATAAGAAGTGCTTGCTGCATTTTTCATATTCGACATGTGACTGATTGATTTTTCCGTGCATACACATTACGTGATTTTATGTAAATCCATTTAAATAGGGGTTTTGAAGGATGAAAAAATATTATCGAAAGATGACATTAACTTTTTTATGCTTTATACATTCTTTACATTAGATATGCGAAATCGCTTTCCATTATATAAAAAAACCTTTTATAAGATATAACAAAAAAATGGAAAAAATTAAGATGAGTATAATAATTGCAAAACTTGATATTAAAGATCTGGAATAAAATTACGATGATCTTTAAATTGAAGTAATGTTAAAAAAATTTCTTATTTGTAAAAATATTTTTGTTTAAAAATTTTTTTGTAAATTTACAGCAAAGTATGCCGTCTATGTGAGTCAATAATTTTTATCTTGATTAAATTAATAATCCTTTAACAGCTTTTTGTTGCAATTGAAAGTAAAAAATAAAATCTAAAAAATAAAATATTTTATACGTAAATGGTTTGATCAATTTTTTTTTCCTCTTCTATTTTATCCATTTTAATTTTAAAAATTTTATATAAGTTTTAAATAAGAGAATAAATAAAATAAAACATTCATACACAAATTCGATTAAGTTGGAAGCTCGATAGCACGATATTTTTCTGTATTATTACAGTCTCTTTGTACTTTAATATCTTCTTTAATAATATTTCCATATTGTCAGAGATTTCAAAGAAAAGTATATCTTTTTTAATACTTTCACTTCGTCCTACAAAAAAATTCAATAAGAATAAGTACATAAAAACAATAACGTTTTTATTTAACGTTTGTACAATAACGTTTGTATATATAAAATTTAATCCCCGTCTCTTTCTATGTCTTTCTCTATGAAGATGATAATGGAAACACCTGTGAAACTTTTTATTGTAAGCGTTCTATTCCTCAACTAAGAATTGTTTTTAATCAATTACGAGCTGTTAAACGATACATGATTGTGCCGCGGTCAATAACACGATAGATGACATTAAAAAATATTTATGATTAAAATAATTAATTTGTTAAATCTAATGTTAAATTTAAAATCATTTTGCTTGTCAAAGAATTTCGCGACGGATATTCGGGGGTGGAAAGGAACACTTAAAAAAATGCACAAGGAGCAAATTTCACAATCTATGGTCAACAATCTATTATCTGTTAAAATAAACTTTCGATTTTTGCACTTATCAAAAGTAATTGTCTTCCCATACTTTTGAAAAACGCAAAAAATACTCGAGACGTTCTTTTGCGATACATGATATCTAAATTATTTAAACGTTCTTTGGTGTCCAAATTTCACCTTTCCTTTACATAAATAATTGCACATCTGCGATTTTTTTGCAAGTTGAACTATCGATGATCTTTTTATGACAAATTGTATTTACTGTGCGTTCATGTGTTCCACTGAAGGCTGTCACAAAGTGACACAAATAAAAACATATGTTCAACACGAGTTACATCACGCAAGAGTTTGGAGGAATATATTTGTCAAACGTTTCTTCGGTCAAAACGCTTACATATTACTGCTTTTGCAATTAGATAAATTTGCATGCAACAGCCTTTGTAGTTTGCACCAGCATGCACTAACGCATTGGATTCGTTATCGGATGCACAAGACGGCGAATCTCGCCGATATCACCCGCGTGAAAGATGCAATCGGATCAACACCACTGTACGCAATGCCTGATTCCCACGCTTGCGCCGACAACCACAAGAGAACGTCAACGGAATCTCCACGCGTTTCGTTCGGTAAAAATAAAAATTTAAAAAAAAAACAAAAAAATCAAAAAAATAAAACGTGCGAGAAAATCTTAATAGTGATGCAGAACTTGGCGCTTCCTATCGCCAAGGGAGCCCGGAATGGCCCGGAATGCCCGGATTTGTGCGTTTGGAAGCGATGCGTGACGACGGACGCAGATCGAAAAGTACCGTCGGTCGCTGAGCCCCGACGAGGATTTCGGCGCGTGTGCCGCGAACATTTTTCCGTCGTCGCTTTTTCCCCGCCCTTTTGTCGACGGGAAGGCGGCACCGAAGGCACGTCCGCCCCGAGTCGAGCGATCGCACCAGA
>QKQZ01036422.1:0-13238 GCA_003595255.1 Solenopsis fugax
TTCTCTCCACCCCCATGTCCGTCCGCACCTGTCGCCACCCCCGCGCGGACGCTCGGCCCATGTAAATGTCAATTGCGGTGAACGTCGAGGAAATCAGAAAGATCGTAAAGTCAGAGGAGAAAAGAAAAGTAGCGGGAGAGTAATACATTACGCCGAGATTTGGAGATATCTTTACACGCGGGAGAGGAAATAAAAAATAATTCCTTAAACGCACGTGGATATTTTAATAGGACTAACGCGTATTTAAATGAGAATCATCGATCATTCGTACCAAGATACAAGGCACGAGATACTAGATGCTATCTCGAATATGGATTGTCCCGAATTTTATCATATATATTCTTTCTTCTTGCGTCTATAGCGAGATGTTGAGAAAGGGAGGTAGAAAATCTTGTTGACCTATCTGCGAGACTATGATTTCATCGGAAGAGAGGGAGACGCATTTGGCGTATTGACATTGATGTATGGAATTAATACTTTTATCTTCGTAATCGTCATATGTTCAAGTACCGGCGGTCGATAGAATACATCGGGGACATGTTTGCTTTATAAACTTCTGCCTGACGATGACGCGACGGATCCTGTTACATATGTGTATTGCACTCGACAAAAGTACTCCGAACGGTCCGAACAGTCGTAAAGCATCGGGCTCGCAGCGCGACAGACGGTGAGCTTTTTTTCAGATTAGCTGGGCGCATACATCAATGTCAAATGGAAACGGACACGTCGCGAGGTAACGACGTAATCCTGAGACGGATCGTCGAGCATCCGTTATTTCGGAATAACGGAACGGGTTCTCGAAGAATGATAAATCGCGCAGAAACACGAGTTCGGATCGATTTCACCGTGCGGCGGAATCCGTCGCGAGATAGAGTCACGAATATTGTCGTCGTACGTTTCACAAATAATTCTAGTTGCTTCAGCAACGGTTTCACCGCTATAAAAATAGTGAAGCACACTATTAAAAATGTCATAAAATTTCATGAACTTTTAATATACAATGGTAAATGATATTTAAATCATTCGTAACTGAAATGATTTTTAATGTACATGTTAATGAAATTAAGTTTAAGTGAATTAAAATATATAAGTGTACTGAAATTTAATATACTTTTAATACAAATGTAAATGAAAATGAAATAATACAAACAAGTAATACAAACGTTAATGAAATGTAAGACATTAGTAAATGAATATTCATATACTGCATTACTTTTCATTCATTACTTTTCATTTACGGGCTTGAATCAAGCTTCCTTTACATGTTAATTAAAAATCATTAGACTTCTAATGACGAAAATGAAGAAATTTCTAACAGTGCATGTAATGGCGAAAATGCGCCTTTTCAACGTTCATTTTTTATTGGATTGAAGGTGTGTTAATTGTTGAGCAACAAACTGCCTTATTGTTGGTATTCATTAGCCAACTTTCCCAGACAACACGCGTGTCTAAGAGATATCTTAAAAACATAAAGTCTTATGTCTTTTAGACACGCGTTGCTATCAGAGCAATCTCAGATAACATCCGCAAAATAAAACGTTTCCCCGTTCGCATGAATTTTTCCTTCGAAATTGCGCGATTGTATGAAAGAATATATTTTATATTTTATTTTCTAATAAAAGTTACCCAAACTTCTCATTAAACTCGCATGCTTTGGTAGCAAATGAAGCGAATTGAACCGCTCCTCGATTATTCAGGGCAGACGTTACCGTATAACGGCTATTGAACGTTATACAAAGGCTAAGAGGGTAGTTTGGCTTATGGATATCGGTACAGACGTTTGCGGGACGCCACCCTAGAAACTCGCCGCATTAGTATTCGCCGCGGATACACGCTCGTCTGATGAGCTCACCCTGTCTTATCAACCCTTGTTCTAGCAACGACGAAGACTGCCATGTCTTCTTGAGACGCGCTGCCGGTTGAAATAAGAAAAGTTATAAAAAAAATTCTTGACGTCCTTCAAAAACTCTACATATATAAAAAGTAGATAGAATATTTTTTGGTACGACTGTGATTGTACCTGAATTAGATCTCTGATCATAAATGCTATTCGCCATTCATTATTTCATTAAGTTAATATATTCATTGAATATCTAATAATATATGATAAGAAAACTAGATTAAATTGGATCTGACTAAAACTGTATTTATGTGTGAATTATTTTAGACCTCTCGATTCACAAGCGGGACAAAAAGCGTTCTTCCATAAATGAATAGTACAAGAATTATAATTATATCATTATTGAATACTAAAATCTGCTTTCGACCGATATGACTGTTCTGTTAATTTAAATTTAAGAATTTAAATTAACAGAATATAAAAAAATTTAAGAATTATAATTTTCATTATTATAATTATAGTTTCAAAGATATTCTGTATCGATATAAATAAATAGCGTTAAGGTAAACGATCTTAATGACTTGTACCAATCTATACCCGGAAACTTATACAAAAACTTGTTATCTATTAATTTGAAATGCTTTTATATTATAATATTAAAATTCAATTGTAATCTTAAAATATTTACAAATCAAAAAGATTACAATTAAAGTGTCAGGATATAGTATGTCCGGTAACTATATTATTAAATGTATAACTAAGTTACCGTCTTTATGTATCAAAATTCTTGGAAATTCTTGGCGACTTGAATCACTCCAAGTTGTTCTGTAAGATCTTTTTGCATCTGTGCTGAGTTTTGATTCAAAAACACTTGCAATTCCTTGTCTTTGAATGCCTCAGGTTGTCCAGAGCGCGATCGATCGTTCATATCAAATGTTTTTCCACTTTTAAATTTTAAAAACCAATCTCGGTACGTTTTTTTCTGTTACAATATTGTCGCCGTACAAATAATTTTAGTTACTTCAGCAACGGTTTTACTGCTATGAAAAAAGCAAAGTATATAATGGCGAATATACACCTTTTCGACATTCATTTTTTTATTGAACTAAAAATATGCGGTTAATTGTTGAGCAACAAACTGCCAAATTGTTATTGGTATGCATGTTAATTAACCCAGATAATACGCGTATCTAAGAGATATCTTAAAGACGTCTTTTAAACACACGTTGCTATCTAGGTTATTAACAAATAACAATTAAACTTAAAAGTTTCTTTATGTTGGTGTTAACATTGAAAATCAGCGGCGGGAATTTAGTTATACACTTAATAGAATGTTTATTTTTAAGTATTAATATGTTTATTATATTTTAATATATTTTTTAACATCATAAATATGTTATTATACAGAAAAATTTTTGAAGTCAACCGCTCTTTCTATTTCGAAATTTATGTCTGGGTAATTAGCATGGGAATCGAAAAATTACGAGTGATGCATATTAGAGAGTATGTGTGATAAATGTGTCCTAGTAACCTTACCATTACATTACTATTTACATACATTATGAATGTTAGCCATCTCATTAAACTTTTTTATATCATCCTATTAACTTTCAAATCATGCTGTGAAAAGAATTTGCTACGTGTTAAATTATCCAAAGATAAACTCGGAGAAAATAAGAGTAAATTTTTTTGCTTCAGTAACCTTAATCACTTTGATATAATATAAACGTTGATATTACAGTGCTGTCATCCAGACATCAGAAAAAAGTGAAATAGTAATTGCTTTTAAACGGAAAAAGTGACAAAATTAACTTTTCAGACATTAAAAGTGTAATAAAGTGAACAGTGACATACTTAATCAAATTTTCAGAATAATTAAAGCAAAAATATTTTATTTTATTAATAATTTAACAAATAGCACATTCTTTTCATAGAATGAAAGTTTATAAAAATAAGAATTTGAACGATACAAAAACATATTTTATAAAAGAAATAAAGTTGCACTTGAAGATATCTTGATAGCACAAAGAAATGATCATGACTAGGAACAATTGATATTCCGACGAGCAATTGAGTGATAGATGAATGTGTTCAAGCTGATCATAAAAGGTATAAACATTCTTTTGCATGTTTAGCAATTGTTTCTATCTTTGCATTTTTGTTTTTGGCAATAAGACAAATTTTATGTCAATTTGTTTAACATTCAGTTCACGGTGTAAAATTAGATACCGAGATATCAGATCAATATCCAGTAAACAAGTAACAATTGTCATAAAATGAGAGACAAAAATATAAATAGAAGACTTATATTTTACAAATTTTATATTTGCTCAGAAAAAAAGTGACCATAGTGACCCATTTTGAACGATAGGAGCTTTTTAATGACTTGTAAAAGAAAAGAGTGACAAAAAGTAACTTAATTGACTCGATGATATTATCATTATTTTAAATAAATAAATATTTAGATAATATTAAATATACATTTGCATAATTATATAAAATAAATTAAAATACGAACTAAAACTATTTTTAGAGACACTGACATTTTACAACACAAACATTTACATTAACGTTTCCGCATTGATCAATTCCGTTAAATAAAAACTCAATCTAAATGGAGCTTTGCATAGCAAATCTCGTGGCGGATATCCATTAAAGTTCAACCTGCGGACCACACGCAGTTCAATGAAAGCACTGTAAAAAAGTCGATCGGTCTGTTAGCGACTCGCAGGGAAAATCGGAAGGTAGATAGGAGCAGAAGGGGGAGGGCAACGGACTGGGGAGCAGGGGTTGCAAGACGAGACGAGACGCGACGGATCGCCAGGCTTTGCATAAATTTCCGCCCGGTCCGCCCGCGCAAATCTAGAGTTTATCTGGCGGAGAGTTCCTCCCCGATGAGCGATTCCCATGTAAACGACATCCGGTATACTGCCCTTTGGCGACCGGTCGTAAAAGCGAGGGTAGCACCTGCTGCAAGCCCTTCCTCTCCCCCAGCTTTCTCGGACTCGGTCGGACCATTTCCTTTTCTTTCTCAGAGATTTCGCCAGCGACGACGCTGAACCGCCGCTTCCCTTTTCAGTTTCCCTCCCCCCCCGGAACCCATGTCGACGATTTCCGTCGAGCGCGCGCGCGATTTTGCAGGCGGGATCGAACGCGGGTATGAGAACGACCGCAAATTCTATTTGCCCTGATGGAGAGAGCGTATGCTTTTGTCGAGGGGGTCGCCCAGAGCAACTGCGACCCGTGCTGCCCCTGCGAGCACAGCAACTGTGCGTACGATCGCGTGCAACGCGCTGCCGCTTACATGGGGATACGTTACTACCTTTATAGGTAGACTCGTGCGAATGCTCAAACCTTCATCCGTTTCTCGGAGTAGTTGATTGGACCCAATTCCCATAAGAGATACGTTTTCCTATTCTCAATTTAATCTAATAAATCTCTAATCACAGTCTTCATGATGTTTTTGAAAGAATGATTTTATAACACTTGTATAAATTGTCCAAAATATTTTAATCCCAATACTGTGATTAAATAAATTTGATATGCAAAGACCGCAAAGATTGTATAATATATAAGGATTATCTTGTGTGTTTGATATTATTGTACCGCCACATTTGTATTTTTTACCAAATATTTTCAGACTTAAATAAAAACAAAAAGATAAAATAGAATCAGCGTTTCATTCGCAATTTTATTTAAATCGGGTCTTCCAATCGAGTCTTTCCTAAAATATTATAAATTATATTTGGTGAAGTAGCATAAAATAAATTCATTACGGACTTTCAAAACAGAATCATTTCAGAAATGATACACTGAGAGAAATCGTTTGGTAGTATAGTGATCAAATGAATTTTATAGTTACTGGTACCAAAAACTTTGTTACATTTAAAAAAAACTTTTTGTAATTTATTGTATGAAAATAATTATTTGGTTAAGACTACAAATTGTTTGGTCAAAACAACTATATATTTAGTAACTATCACTATAAAATTCATCACACAAAATTTCATTTCACTATTCAACCAAACTTTGATTGATTTTACAAAACATTTCTCTCAGTGTACATGTTAAATAGCAAAACAACGAGATCAATTTAAATAAAGATACGGAAATTCTCGACAATTCATATTTTGATTTGCTTAGCTCTCTGAGATGTCAAAAACATTAAGTGTTTATGCTTATTTTCTCCGAATTAGCTGATAATAATTTGTTGCTCTTATCGTCTGCCCGACACTCGTTACTTTTCAAACGCGACCGACAAGTCATACGAAAAGTACTACGTCTGCTACGGTTAAAATCGATGTTATATTGTTCATTACTGAAACATGTGACATCGCTAATTAGGTGACTTCAGATTTGATTGTGAGTTTTTATACAGATTTATTGTTTTTAGTTGTAATTTTTGGCTTTATTATCAGATTTTAGTTTTACTTTGTACAGTTTAATGATACGCTCATAGCTTTTTTATCATTTTGACCATCACGTTCCGTTCAGAATGTATCTTTAAAATTGGTTAAGATTCATGTTATTAAAAGGAGGGAAATTTTCAAGACTTTCTCGCCCACTAACAAGGATTTGCTTGAGAATATTAAAGATACCTCGGACCTTTACTAGACGTTCCAGATTAGGTGGTTTTTCCACTCCATGGAAAATATATACATCGATATATTATTTCCATTATTTTATTTTGATTTCGGTGACATTGATTACATTTTATCTTTTAACGCGTCATAATAAAATTGTTTGTAACTTTATTTATTATATTTTATTGCATTTTACGTGTCGCTTAACTGGGATGTGAACTTTTGAGTTTATTTTTTTTTTAAAATACAATTTATGTGATATGACTAATACGCTGTCCATTTTCAATACATATTTTATCGATATTTTATTTATTGTACCGCTGAAGAAGGCTTTATGAAGACGAAATGTTCGAGATTAAATTCGAGATATGTAAGAGTTAACGATTTGAATAATTTTATTTGAATTACGGTGCTCAAATAAAAGGTTTTTGGTTAACTCGTGATTTCATTGCTCGTTATTTTTGGCCTAATATTTATTATTTTTTATACAAAAATATTAATATAATGTTAAACTGAAATAAATAGTAATAAATATTTGTGAACATATATCATAAATGTATATTCATGGTAATTATTGTATATTAATAAGTCATCGTCATGGTAATTATTGTATATTAATAAGTTTGTTCATATATATTCATAATTTGAGTAACATTCTTGTAGTCCTATAATAAATTAGTCACAGTACTAACATAGAAAATTGTTTATCTCAAAAACTGTTGAACTTTTGATCTATGCTTACTAAGATTATTTACTCAATATGAGATCTATTATTGTCTTCTATACAAATACTGAATGTTTTTCTTTATCCTGCAAATGTTAGCCGCCGTACCTATTTATATTTCTTTTATTTAAATCTATATTAGTATGTATATGTTTATATCGATAATTACCATGAAAAGAATTACGAGATCCTTGAAAAAAAAGAACTGAGAACTGAAATAAAATGTTTTAATAAACTGATTACTATATTAATAACTATAGTAATCAATTTATTGAAACACTTTTTCTTAAAGAAAGTTGAAAAATCTAACGAAAATTCTTTTCTAATGATATTACAGTTGACGATACGAAAGATAAATAATTTTTTTATTAGTTTAATACATTAAAATATAAAACTAATTTATATTTATTGGTTATAATAATCTAATTTGCGGCTTTTATACATTCTGGAATTTATAGTAAAAAAGTATTTTTTCTCATTGCGTACGATATATGTGGCGTTAGACGCCCCTAAAAAAATAGCGCGCCCATGTCATATTTGATTTGCTTACTGTGTTACGCCGCCCCTGATTACCTGACGCTCTGTATATACGTATATATACAGGTACGAAGACAGTTTACTAGTACAGTTGATCAGTAGCCTCGGTACACAACGGAACGAAAATATGGTAGAAGTGGAAAGGAAATCGTGTATTGTGATCGTCGGGGGTGGTTTGGTATGTGAAATATTTTTATTTTTCAGTGCAAAATTTTGATGTAAAAAGACAGTAAAGAAGTTATTGTTCTCGTTGCAGGTTGGAGGATTAGCCGCGTGTTTTTTTGCTAAAAGAGGCCATCGAGTGATCGTCTATGAATATCGATCAGGTAAGGAATGTTGAAAAATTGCATTCGAGTCGTGACATTTTATTTGCCATCTTATAACTTTTTATTTTTAAGAAATCACATTCTATTCTTTGTAAAATACGTTAATAATTAGATGTGTAAATTAATCGATGCCTTTTTATTTCAATTTTGGATCAAGTAATATAAACTTAATAATTAAAATAGTCTATATTATTTTTCTTAATTTTCATTGGTCAACTTTTCGACCACCTGCCGAATTCCATTACGAAAAAAATATTGCACTTTTAGTTCGATGAATCCATTGATGCATTTTTTTATTTCTTTGATAATTTTGAAATCTGGATTAGATAAATGATGCTGTAGAGACCGAAATAAGTATAACAAAAATTTTTTTAAGACAGATCTGGAGCAAACACCATATGTGTGATAAAACTTTCTCTAACCAAGATTAGAAATTACTTTCTTCGTTATGTTTGCGATATAACATCGAGAGTTATCATAGACCAAATTTCCACTTTCCGTGTTTCTTTTCTTGTATGTGGTCTCTTGTGTTCCAATTCATTACTTAAAATAATGAGTTATTATTTATGATGACCATTTTAACAGCGGTTATTTTAACATTTTATCAGGAACATTTTTCTTTAACTTAAATGCAAAAGGAATGAATCTAATATGCATCTTGTTAGCAGGCATCATAAATATAATTGAATTTTGAAACTATATTCATTATATTATTAAGCTATGTGGAGTTTTGTCACAGATGTGACAATAGATTCGCAAACTATTAGCTATAAGGCAGGAAAATATTTAAATTGGTGATTTGAAACAAGTAAATCTAAAGCCATCGAATTCATTTATACATCTTATCTAATATATAATGTAATTTATTTCCGTTTCTTTATCAGTTTGATTTAAGATAAATGATGATTGATAAAGCCGATAAAGTGCAAGATGTTACTTCCTAAATGTTTTAGGAAATAATATCTTAAGAGGTCAATAATTGATAATGTTTCGGGTCTTCACTAGACATACGAAGAGAAAAGTCGCATGGTCAAAGTATCAACCTGGCACTGTCATTTCGTGGCAGAGAGGCTTTAAAGGCGATCAATCTCGAAGATACTTTGGTAAAACATCACGGTACTCGTATGCGCGGTAGAATGCTCCACGATAAAGATGGCAATTTGAAAGAAGTTATTTACGATAAGGTCAAAGGAAATGTACGTTTTTACTATTTTCAATTATTGAAATATTTTTTGTACAATGAGCAATAGAAACTTTCTATTAGAAAGGTTGCAACACTTTATTTTTCGATGGGTTTTGAAATGCAACCTATTTACCGAGTGGTTGGTTTTTATATAGATAACATCTTATATAGGCATAACCATAGGAATCTAATTACATTCGACCGAGCAAGGCTTCGTTTCTAGACGCATCAAAAAATTAAACGTTGAAACTTTTTTGTGATTCACTGTATATGATATGAAATTTTGCTTATCCTTCAAATGCTAGAATCAATTTTTTATTTTGCAGTGCATTTACTCCGTTAATAGACGCTATCTCAACATGGTTTTATTGGACGGTATGTTTCAGTTTCTTTTGTATGATTTGATATGAATAATGGATTAATACTTTATTATAACATGAATCCGTTATTGATGACATTAATTTAAAAGGAGGTTGATTCTGTAAAAGTAAAGAAAAATATAAATATTAGAGAAATAAAATATAAATCCCACTTTAAAGAAAATTATTTTTAAGAATTAATTATACGATAATTAATATCTGAGATGATTTCTTTTCCCTATTTTTAACTTATAACTTTTAATAACGTTGTGTTACAAACAATTTTTTGCAAGTAAGTTTAATTGTTCTATATTATTTATATAAAATATTTAACCTTTTGTAATTTTGATAATTTTTAAATCACTTTTAAATCATTATTGAGATAAATGAATTATATCACAATAAAATAAAAAGTTATATTTAAGTTCAAAAACGGTAAAAACGTTCTTAATTTTTCAATTTTCAAAATCATTTTTTTCGATAATTAAGACTTACATAAAAAAATTAAATTCCATATTTTTTATTTATATTTTTATGTGAAATCTTTACTGAAATGAATCTTTCCGTACATGTAATCAACATCTTGGAAAAATTAATTCATTTTTATAATTTTTTGAAAATAAATATTATATTTATCATATCAAATAAGTCAAGGGAATACGAGATTGAATGCGGTATATGCCAGTTAAAAAAAACTCCTCCGTTCCTGCATGATACTCGATGACGCCGTTACGAAGCCATAAAAATTCGCATGTATCACCTTACTCGTGTTCTCCATAATGCAAACTTAAGTCGCGATATCGGATAACTAATCTGAAATGAAATCTAATTTATATTAATATGTTAAACTCGTTTTGTTGCCTTTATGGATAGCCGCGGAAAAATATCCGGAAGTGAAGCTCAATTTCAACAGAAAGCTTGTAGACGCTGATTTGGAGAAGGGAAAGATGAAATTCTTAAAGTGAGTGAGCAAACGATACAGTTATCGGACAAATAAATATTTTGCTTAATTCAGTTAGATTCTTATGTTTAGTACGAATACGGGGACGATTGAAGATGCGGAAGCTGATCTGATAATTGGTGCCGACGGCGCTCACTCGAAAGTACGAAAGATTATGGCCAATAAGCCGCTCTTTAATTGCTCCCAAACATACATCGAGCACGGCTATGTGGAATTTTCTTTGCCACGTAGAGAAGATGGCGAAGTACGTATCGTGAAAGAATATCTTTATATCATCCAATTTTAATCAAGTTTTTCAAGAAACACTCCGCTCTTTAATAAAAATTTCCTGGCCACTTTAGTTTGCGATGAGCAGAAACAATCTTCATATCTGGCCGCGTGGTGAATTTATGATGACCAGTCTACCAAATGAGGATGGCACGTTCACCGGTAATTTGTTCGCTCCATTTCGTGTGTACGAAATGCTGAAGACGCGCGAGACGTTGTTGAATTTTTGCACCGAGCATTTCCCGGATTTTCTGCGATTGATCGGTGAGGAGAATTTGGTGAAACAGTTTTTCGAGAATAAACCGCAAACGTTAATATCAATTAAGGTTAATTTTAATTTTATTGTATTCCGCGATCGCTAGATTTGTTTGGATAAGTATAATTTAATATCTTTCCATACATCTTGCAGTGTAAACCTTATCACGTTGGAAAAACTGCTGTTATAGTTGGAGACGCTGCCCACGCCATGGTTCCTTTCTACGGTCAAGGAATGAATTGTGTAAATAACTTCATCGAATTGATTTGAAGACTAAATTATTTCTATATTTTAGCACTTGTAAAGAAAAAACCGAATCATTGCGCATCATGGCAATATTTGTGAAAATAATTAATAGAATTTGTTTTTTTTTATTTCGTCAGGGTTTTGAAGATATTTTAATACTCGATGAATTAATGGAACGCTATAATTCGGATTTCGCCAAAGTATTGCCAAAATTTTCGGAATTGCGATGCGAAAATGGACACGCAATATGTGATCTTGCGATGTATAATTATCTTGAGGTATACACATGAATCAGAAAACCTATCGCTTTCAGATACTCGTATGTTTGTTGAAACTGATTATCAAATTACACTTTACAGATGAGAGACTTAGTTACGAGAAGATCTTTTCTTTTTCGAAAGTTCTTAGATAATATCTTATTCACTCTTTTTCTGAATTTTTGGGTACCGCTTTATTTCTCTGTGCAGTTTACTCGCATGAATTATCGTGAATGCATAGCGCACAAAGAATGGCAGGATAAGGTATGAGCAAAGTACTAATTGTAAGATGGTATGTTATAAATTGTACGCATCTCTATAAAAATTTCTTCTGTTACAGGTATTAAAAACGAGTCTTTTATGTATCGGATTTCTGATTTTTGCTATTTCAGCTGTCTGTTTTATACAAAATGCTATGTGAAATTGATCGCTCTTGCCAATTATCATTAATAAATTTTAATCTAAATGATAAAAAAGTAATTAACAATTAGTTTTTACAAGATTGTTTATACATTTAATCATCTCATATAAATTTTTATAATTTTATATACAGTAATCAATGTTGCACTTAGATAACTTGTTTAGATAAAGATAAAATATAAATGTAAATGTATCTTAGATAAGATAAAGATGATTTACTTATCTAAATAGAAAATAAAATTATATATAGTTTATCAAGATAATTTTTAAATAATATCGCTATAGATAAGCAAAACAATTTAGAATATGAGAACATGTTCATATTTTCATTTCTAAATCTTTATTTCTTAAAAATAAAAGTTCTTTAAATAATTTAATCTAACAAAAAAAAATTTTTTTTTAATCGATATATAAATAAAAATCAAAGTTAAAAATAGAAGAAATACATAAGTTATATTATATAATGACTGACAAAAGTTCTAGTAAGTTTTCGAATTTATAGTTTTGGATCAATTTTTATATTACGGTACTACTTGATCTGTGCAATCTGGGCTTCGTTCCGATATACACTATCAGTACTAAAAATCTATACGTTACGTACACTATAAAATTTCATTACTGACAGTAAATTTCAAAATTTTAGAATTCAAAAATATTGTTATCTCTTTGAAGAATTTACTTGTTAAGATAAATAGTAGCTTGGAAGTTGAAGCTAAAAGCAATTCTTTATTCTTGTTATTGTTCACATTATCTTAGATAATTTGAAAAAGATATTATTTATTTTATCTAAGATAAATTATTTTTGTCTAAATGATTATCTAAATAATTTTATATAGAGTAATTCTGATATATATGCTGTATCGATCAAAATCAACTCTATTTATCAAGTATTATTTATTACGTTTAAGGAAAATGAATTATACCAGTAAAAACTTCATACTGCCTACTACTATTAAAAAAATTAGAAATACAAAATATTTATTTTCTTATATTTGGAAACAAATTTTTTAAACCCTTGCATTTTTGCCATACATCAAAATTGTTGGGATTGATGGTCACTCAAGAGTGAGACAATCAAATTGGACAAAAAATACAAGAGCTAAGCTCAAAAATATTTTTTAATAAAGAAATATACTAAAAAGTGAAATCTAAAAAAAACCTTTAACAAAAAGAAAACCTAAACAAAAACTTTTTTTAAATTAAAGTTGTCCAAAAACAAATATTAGGGGAGACCAGGGCTATTCGTTGCAGTTTTTTTTCTTTTGCGTTTCCTGAGTCC
>QKQZ01036426.1:0-20282 GCA_003595255.1 Solenopsis fugax
CCATCGTCAACAAGATACATATCGAATGCGTAGAGAGCATCAGTTTTCTACTAATATGAAATTCTATTTCGATTATAACTTTGTCTCGCACGTTTTTCTCTAATACTTGTGCATCGCGATCTACCGAAATCAGTTTGCGATCCGTCCTCAAATCGATTGTATCACTATAGAATGTTACTGATAGTTGTCGGGCCCACGTGCTTATTCGTTTAGACATCGAATTGCATAGAAACATTGAATTGCAACTTAGCGCGTACAAATGAGATGACACAAGACATAAAATTGTGTATCGAGTTTTCCATCGCTCTTAGTGTCCCGTTCTTCGTCCCACCTTTACTGTATTTTCTGCTAAGCCAGCACCTCTCGTTCAGAATGTTTGCTGAGTTCAAGGGACTTGTGAACATTCATGACTGACAATAAATTCTGTAAGCTATAAATATTCTCTGTATATCTAAAATATTGCTAATTTTAATTTTATTTCAGCATGTATGAAAATCAATACATGATGAAACAAATTATTTCTATAAAAAAATACTTTTTGCGATTTTACAGTCTCATTTCTAATTGTACTCGAGATAAGATAAAAAGATCAAACCCTTTCATATTTTATATTTATGTTTATATCTTTTTAGAAAATTTTAGAACGGTAAAAATTGCGCTGCAGCTTTGAGAAGAGGAGCGAGAATCTCGACAGCGAAGAATTAGGTAAGTGGAAATCTGTGGGGAAAAGTTCGGTAAAGTGGAAAGGGATTTACTTTTCACGTGAAGCATCGATTTAAAATTGGACGTGAAACGTAGTTACCGATATTGCCTCTCGACCGGTTGAGAGATTGCGGTAGCGAAGGAGAGAATGAGAGGAGGAGAGGAAAAAAGATATCGCTGCCGGAGTTCCTCCTCATCTCGACGTCCGATACGTGCGATGTAATAAAATTATGATCGGCCAGCCCTTCCATCCATTCGTCTCAATCATTTTCTCGCGAAGATTGACGAGCGCGCGGTATTCCCGCCACTCCCGATTCTCTCCTCTTCATTCGTTCCTGCTATTTTTTTTTTTTTTCTTTTCTTTTCTTTCACCGATGGAACCTTTTATTGCCGCGTGATTGATTTTAAAGTCTCATTATAACCGACGTGATACTTACGCGAGTATTCTGAAATTAATTTTGGTTCCTTTTCGCAGATCTCCTCACTTCGCAATAAAGATACAACGGTAACGGGCAATAAAACGCGATTGATGTAATCGATTGTTAATTAAGATGCACTTTAATTACAGGACTATGCGAATTCTTTGCTGCAGTCGCCCGAACCTGCGTTATAAACGTCCTGCGACCTCGATCGAGCTCTTTATGCTTTTGATTGTTGCTCAGAAAGCCTTGTTGACGATATTGGCTTTCGGGCAATAATCATAATCACGGAAGAGCTGATTATCATCATATATTATCTGCTGTATTATATCATCGAGTTGAAGCGAGAATTTGTAATTATATACATCCAATTTTTTGTCTCTATTGTAGAATTAAGAGTCCTATGAGCATGTTATTATATCTTTATGAATACAAGCGCTGCGAACCAATGTTCGCAATAAAAAAATAAAATATCTGATGTATATTCGTATTTTAGAACCTTGTTAATCCATTTTTTATACATCGAGAAATATTGCGTTTATCTGATATCTTCTGATAACTGATAAAATATTTTTATAACATGTTACATTTAATGAAGGTGACGATATTTATGCAGAAGCATAGTAGATTCTCGTTACTGCGTATTATAAATATTTCTCGATATCTTTTGCTTCAAACTCAGTCATGTGTATCAATCTCTTCGTATCAAGGATCGCAACGTGGGAATTTCTCGGCGAACTTTATAACGCGAGGAAGTACACCATTCCAGATAGTTACGTTCCCTTTAATTACAATTATTACAGCGCATTATAAGATACGACGTATGACTAATATTTCCGTAAAGGCATTAAAAATAATTGCAATTGGCGCTTATGGTCGCCGAGTGAAACAGGTAATAAACTAAGCGATGGAAAATGGATTGCTGGTGATAATAAACGGGATCGGTATGACAAGTAATGATACGTCTATTAATTACAGCGGAGGATTCTTCAACCATGACGTAAACTATTTTAAGCAAGCATTTTATTTTTATCATGTATTTATCTTTTTATTTTTATACTTATATCTAAATAGAGATATAATGAATTTAAAAGGAGTAATATCTTATATAATAAATTGAAAATATACAGAGGATAATTTTCGTACAAGTCTTCACTTTTTGATAAGAATAATATTTAATTTTTTTGTATGCAATTTCTGTAAATGTACTTGTATTTGTTTGTAATTTAATTTGTCATAAATGTTTGACAGTATCGTGAAATAGCATGGGTTTTTGAACAGAAAATAAAGTAACGAATGTGTAATAAAATACACATATTTTAATTATAACTTTCATAGACGGAAAACAGGCAGTGAATGCTGGCTACGAAATTAGTTAAAAATTTAATCCACGGGAAGCCATGAAAGAGAGAATTGTTTTCGCAGATTTTAATAGATTGAAAACTACGTGAATGCACTTTCAATACTACACGTATCCACGAAATCATAAATATTACTCTAAATACAAATATTTTAGTCGGTTTATTTCGCTTTTCACTAATAATGTGAAATATAGTGTGAACAAAAACATAAAGCATATGCGATTATATTACCCATTATATTACATAGTAAAATTTTTGTTTTATTAATATAATATTAAGCTATAGTTTAGATTAGCTTATGTTACAATTATTATTAAGTTTTATTTTTGTTAAGTGTTTTTTATTATAATTTTATAAAGTTTTCAAATATTTCATTGATATTAATACTTTTACAAACTTTGAAATTTAATAAATACTTTAATACAATGAATATATAAATTTAACTAGATCTATACACGTATCATCATTAAACTTGCTTTCAAAAAATAAATATGAGAATTTCTCTGATACTGCCAGACTCTACCGCTTATGCTTATATGATACGTGATATCAATAAAATTCCCCATCTCCTATTTAAAAATCCTTCAATAAATATCCCCTAAATGTTCGAATGTGGACAACATGCATTATCGAAATATCACTCTGTTATGAGATTTTATTTTTGTTCGAATCACAGTTTCCAAATTTAATATCAAACAAAACAAACAATGTAACAGAATATAATCATTACGTATTTGTTATTGAATTGCATGTAAGCATTATAATTGAAAATTAGGAAAATTTTTAGAACGTTAAAAAATTCTTTGAATTTTAGATAGTGTAATTTTTTTATTTATATTTATTTTGTTGATTTTTGCGAATTTAATTAATTTAAGTTTTCACATCTAAAATCTTTAAATTCGATATTTTAGAAAATGTGATTCTTTATAAAATTATTGTTAGTATATGAGAATATATATTACTGCGGTGGAGGATTATTTACAAGTATTTTATATCCTTGATGCATTATTTTTTTAAATTACAAAATGTACGTTATTAATAATAAATTTAAATACATACACTCTTTTATTTATAAATAATAATTGCATAAATTTTTTTACGAATAAGTAATATTATTGTTCAAATTGAATTATTACATAATGATTTATCAAACAACTTTTAACTTTTTGTATATACTTAAATTTTGCATAATTTTTAAAACAGAGAGAGAGAAAGAGAACATATATTCAAGATAATATTATTACAAATTATTGTGTCCAATTTATTTCACTGTCGGAGATCACGAAAGATTAATTCCAAAGGATGCATCAGCTCATGTCAGGTTGGTCGATCGCAAAGTTTCTTTCGCTTGTTTCGCATTTTCTCCGTGAAAATACACAATTCCTGATGCACGTCGATGTCGGTACCGACAGTGCTTTACCGAGAACTGCCAAAAAGTCGGCGAAACGAGGGTCGACAGCCAGGAACGCAGTCCGAGCATCGTTCGAGATGGGATAACCGGCGAAGGGAGGAGGCGAACGACGGGTCCGGTAACAATGCATTATTTAAATTTTAAAAGCCCCTCAAAGTGTTGGCTTAATTCGCTGGTCTTTTACCCTATCTCCAGCTGTGCGACTAAAACGCGGGAAACTGACGAACGAGAGACCTACACATGCGTTGATATATGCGTAAATGTGCATAATGCACTTGCAGTCGTACAGCTTTACAGAGATTGAGGGTGTGATATGTGTCTGAAGAGACTTATCTTTTATATAAATCTATTATTTAAAAAATATTATAATAATGATTGAAAGTATTATTATATATTATATGAAAAGTTTGAATAATAAAATAACTATTGTTCACGATGACATTTGAAAGACGAGAGGTGAGTTATTTCATTCGATAAACGTGCATAATATGCAGTTCTCTAAATTTTATTATAAGACAGATTCTATTTTTGTAGTTATTTTTGCAGCCACGATTTTATCAGTGAGATTATTTCGAGTTACTTTTTATCTGAAGTATTTAAATCAAATGTGCATCTATGTTTAGTTTAAATTCTCAATTATAATTTTAGCTAAAAGAAATCTTCAATAATGCAAATAAAAATTTAAATTTTCATTTCCAATTTCTTAAAGATTTTATGTGTAAAAGTAAATATAAGAACTATATTAAATTGTATATTTGCTACAAATACTTAATTTATAAATTAGCGAAATCATAAGTGATATAACAAGAGAGATCTCTTAGACATCAGATACAATTGTCATCTCTCGGACAACGACGAGGCGACGAGGCAGACAAAACGCAAAAATGATATGCATACGCGACTCGCGGCCGTCAGACACGTTCGCGAATGTGAAATCTGCATTCGTCGCTGAATCGATCTCATCTTTCCATATAATTGCCAATATAACAAGAGCGGGGGAAGAAAGCGTATGTGTGTGTCGCGAATAATCGAGTATACACGCGCACCTCATATCTGAATGCACACAGACGAGAGTGCGGGATTCGCGGATACATACGTGGATACATAGCGAGCTGGAAGCAGGTTGACAGATTGACGTTCGGTCGCGCCTCGTTCAACCTAGCGTCCGATGAATATTTCAGGTGCCCGGCTTCACCTGTCAGCTCGCGGGATGCCATGCGGCGCGGAGAGGAAGAGCGAAAGAGAAAGAAGAGCAGCGGCGGCGGAGGCAGCAGGAGCAGCAGCAGCAGCAGCATTACCATCAGCATCAGTATCAGCAGCAGCATCGGCAGCAGGAGCAGGAGCAGGAGCAGGAGGAGCAGCCTGGTTGCTTCTATGTATAGGGGAGCCGTGCCCTGGCGAACTTTCGACCCGAAATGACCCGACAGGATCGAAGAAGATGCAGACTCCGTCGCCGCGGTCGATTTTCATCTTTTCTTGCTCTCTCTCTCTCTCTCCCTCTCTTTTTCTCTGGCGCCGCCATTTGCCATCCGCGATGATGAGTCTAATTTCGGGATACCGATCGATTGTCTATGAATATCATGATATTACATATTTATTTCCACGTGTCCCAGTTCGCGCGCCCACCACCTGCTTCGGATGCTGAGGATATGAGGGGATGAAAACGGCGAAGAAATGCACCGATTTCTTATTTATTCGGTTCAGTAGTTGTTAGTCTCGTTAAAATGTTAGCAGTATTTGTCCCGTCACAATTAATGATTACGACATATTAATGCACTCATGACGCATATCTAACTTGTTTGTTAGTTAACTAGTTTGTTCGATTTAACATCGACTAGATAAAAATAAAAAATTATCGTTCGTGTTACAATGAAAACATTAAATAACGTTCTATGAAGTTTTAATATCGAAAATTTTATTGAATTTTTATTAAAATTGAACGTTTCGAAAGCAATTTTTAAAATAAGTGCCTCGTGTTATATTCAAGAACCATACTACTACGTCTGTTTGAATATTAACTTCTCATTGATCGAATGACGTTCTATTATTAAAATCTGCTGAAGATTCGCACGTGGAAAGATCTTAAGTTCATCGATTATTCTCACTTAAGGGCGTATAACTATATTAGATATATTTATCCAAAGATGATGTACGTCGGGGCTAATGCAAATTAGCATTCAAGATAGATGACACTAGGCGGATCGCTCGCGCGACGTGAGATGATTTTCGACGTTGAATCCGTTATATTCATTACGGAATCGCGTATCTTACCGATATTAAATTAGCGCGACAACTTTGGGATTTAACGTAATCGTTGCGACATTACCTATTAAAAGCGCGGCGAGGATAAGGATACTTGCATGATATCTTCCGTAGTATAAATGGTATAAATTCGCGTTAAACAAGACGAGTCTTTGTATTGTTTGTATTATATTGCTCGTATGAAGGAATTGCACACAAGGTAGGAGATAGGAGGTAGAAGGTAATGCGAGAGGAAAAATCGGGGAACCGAGAATTGGCGAGCTGATTTATAGCCGGCTGCAGAACGCCTCGCGCCTCGCGTATCTCCCTTCGCGGTCTGTCTGTGCGTTTGACATTTGGTGCCTTACGATGACCGACTGAAATATGAGCCTTCACGTCGCGAACGTCCAGCCGTCCGGTCCGGTCCGGCACGGCGGATTCTCCAAGTGGAGGAACTGGATTTCAGTCATAGAGACACGGTGCGCGTATACAAAGTTGAAATTGGCACTTACGATGGACGCCCATTGCGCTTTCGCTGAATATTCATGCGCCACGGTAAAGGGTTATTGAACCGCGCTGCAAGCCTGAACCTTGAATGAGCCGAGCTATTATACATAAAGATCGCGATCGGAAAAAAAGAATGCAATCCGCTCCGGATATAATTATCCGGCTCTAAATAATAACAGCGCGTTAAACGGAGGATGCGCGTAGCTAGTATTCTGTAATAAGTTACTTTGCGAACGATATATTGCACGCTTATTTACGTGGAATTATTAATAGATATTTTGCCACTTTAAATTTCGAATCTCTCTCTCTCTCTCTCTCTCGACGATAAAAATAACATAAATTTAGTTCTTAACTCACAAAATATTCCATCGTTGTTTGTATAATAATATCGATATTAATCTAGTAATTGGGAGAATAATAATAAAAATATATTATCCAAGAGGAAAAGGTAAATTAAAGTAAATGATTCAAATAATTCAATATTTTTTTTTTTAATTTGAGAGGTGCTATTCTAAGATTAAAAAAAGATATGCCAAACGTTATTGTATATTTCGGTTTTAGCGAATGTCCCGCGTCAGTTTAATTTTTAATTAATCGCAAAATTATGCTTGCGAACTAACAATAGCGCGTTCGATCTGCGCTTCAGTGGCATGCGATATCTCCTATTCGCATCATAAAATAGCATCGATTTTATTGTCTGTCGTCGTAGAAGCGAGATACGTACCGGTCGCGAGTGTCAGAGTAATTTTCGTTAATTAATGAAATAGATTAAAACACGGGAAAGCGCTCTCGGCGCTGCCGGACGCGGTCACGTTAGTTGACAGCGCGAAAAGGTATAACGTCGTCTGCATATCCGATGCAGATCCATTTACAACGTCCGCCCCAACGTGCGAGTTTATGCAACTGCACATACTAAAAATACTTTTGATATAACTGCCGTTAAATGAAGCATCTGCCTCTAGTTGGATGTCATTACAATATCTGTTCATCTTAATTGTTTATTGAAGAGACATCGTGTCGTTCACCTTAGAGCTTGACGATTGATTTTGCATTTCTAATATTAATTTTATTCAATTATATATCTCATAACTTCAAACAGGAAATTTAATTTTATACACTGAGAAAAAAAATTTGTTGACTTAAAAAAATATTAGTTCATTCAACTAAATGCGGCGGTCACGGGCTGTCAAGCAAACATTTGTTAATTCAAAGAAATGTCATTTCGAGATAAGTGAAAGGATCATTCGAATTACTACCGTGTATTTGATTCAAACAAATTAACATTTGAACTAAGTAATTCATATGCAACTAAACGTATTTAGTTCAGTTTTTTTTTCTCAGTGTAAAAATAGGAAAATAGTTAAATTTGAAGAAAAATTAAAACAAAACCTTGATATTAAAATTTTTATAAAATGCAATTAGAAACCAATCAATATCGATCGTGGATGGTTTGTTCCGCAACAGCCGTTCGGTAAATGCTAACGACCAACTAATTAAGAACTGGTTACGCATTACTGGGAGATTTGTCAGGGAGCATCCGGAGATTTTTTCACCAGAGCGGATAAGGGCAATACAGTTCTCGATAAAAAAGAGTATATTGTAAGAATGGAAGGGATGCTCTCGGATGAATCTACTTACGTACGTGTACCAAACGATCCGGTCGTGAAATTAACCAAAGAAGCGCACTCTCCTCTCTAATTGGAAGAAAAATAATTATATCGAACAACAGGCATATAGAAAAATTCTAACAACGGATGGTATTTTACCGAGAGCCTACGGTTTACCAAAGATACATAAGCAGAATAACCCTCGCAGATTAATAATTTCTTCAATCAATAGTTTATTACATTCTTTAGCTTATTTTTTATGTTACGTCCAGAAAATTCTTTTCTTTCGCAAAAAAAGAATTTTCTATAATAAAATGTTAAATAAATATTTTAAATGGATATATTGATCGAATCGGATTGAATAACCCCCTTTAAGATCCCCTTTCGAACAAAAGTTTGAAGTAGCATACGAGAACTATGCCGAAGCGAATTTCGAAGACGACACTCAAAGATATCTAATGGGCGGTAATCGTCATTCAATACCGAAAGAGAATGCAATCCAATATATCCGGTGATAATCGAAACCGATCAGGCGATTCCTATTTCGTGAGAGGACGAAACGGAAGGAATTATATAAAAGGGGGTGCAAAGACAGAGCGGCACTCAGAACTCACATCTCATACACTCTCCATACGACTTGCTTTCTGACCACGGTGTCATTCTATTGCGATTCTTTTCTCCACGCTCGGAGACCCAAAAGTACTTAACCGAAGTTTCGACTATTGTTTTTACGCGAATTATTAAAATCAGTTGGTGAAGTGGCCGAATTTGACGAAGATCTTCAGCAACCTTCCAACACACACAACAATTAGAAGACCACGATTCCAACATCGAAAGATTCTCCGAGAAGACATCCTATTCCAGGATCAAAGATCCCCAGGAACCTTCAAATTTTTCCACAGAACCCAACTGAAATTATCATCAAGTAAGAAAGACTCACCGAAATCTTATATATTTCTCGTAAATATCCTTTTACTTCTAAAAGAAAATATAATTTTAGTGGATGCACAACATCCACCCTACGACGGACAACTCAAAAACAGCCTCCCTGGGTCGACCGAAAATATCACCCACCAAATTTTAGATTTAAGCACACGAAATACTGTTTGCCCCGCTCCTCCGAACTCTCCGTCCTACTCTCCTATATCGAGTCCTGATTCTAGCACGACACACTCCTCTTTATTAGATTCGTATTACGTACCTCCCCTCCGTGATTGCCGAACCCTCTTTCCTGGATTACCCGCAAATTATTCTTTTTCACCTGAATTCTCTCTTTCTCTTCTCATTGCTTATTACTTCTTAACATCACCTCTCTTTCAACAGACCTTCCCGTCTCCATCTCTTCTCAACAACACCCACGGTCCGGGGATTTTAAGAAATCTTTTAGAATACTCGCCTAACACGGAGATGTCAGTTCTTTTACCCGGTCAACTAATTCCACTAACTATACCTGCTTCCTACCTCTATCCAATCTTTCCTTATACCTACCAATTCGACCAACACTACAGACACACACATACATACACATACACACACATTTACTCACCATTAATTATTTTCCGTTAAATTTTCCGTTTAAAATTATGTTATACATTTATACACGTATATTGGTAACCAATTAATCATTTGTTTACTCTTTAAGAAAAATATGTTATTAAATTTTTCTTTAGATTTCAATGTAATCAATTTCAATTAACCATTATTGTTATCTTGAATAAACGTAGTTTAGAATAGATAATAAAGTAGTAAATATTTAGTAAATATTAAATTAGTAAATATTTAATTAAATTTTAACCCGACTTCCCTTTCTCAAAGATCGCACGAAGTCCACTCCCCGGTAAAAGAGAATTATTTCTCTAACCGAAAAGCAGGACCAACAAACGCGTAGTTCTGCACAGTGTCATTGCGCTCATCCGTAGCCACTGTGTTGAAACTCAGTGCGTTCGATCAGTGATACACGCATTACCGAGCACTGACCCACTGAATTAGCTAACATTACGCGTCAGATTTCTTTCCTTCCCTTCACTCCTCAATTCAACTACCGTCCCTTCTTGAATTTGTCAATTGAAAGAAATTTCTGAATACGTAATATTTATATCAAATTATTTATAATAGCTTACAAGAAGCACAAAGTTTCATAACAAATAGCTACCATTTGGTTAACAAGCTAAATGGTTTTAACTCGGAATTGAATCAAGCATCGTTGGACGTCGTATCTCTTTTCACAAATGTTCCAAAAGACTTAACGGTGGAAAACGTCACAGAAAGATGGGATTTGATTTAAAAAAATACTTTTATTCCCCTCAATGAATTTCTCAAAGCATTAAATTTAATAATAGACTCCACTTTTTTTAAATTTAATAATATTTGCTACAAACAGATTTTTGGTCTACTGATGGAATCCCCGTTGTCTCCTATTTTAGCAAATTTGGTCATGCAAGATTTGGAGTGTGTTGTGATTAAAAACCTTTCTTTTCATTTACCATTTTATTACAGATATATAGACGATATCATATTAGCGGCTCTTGTAAACTCATTATTTTGTATCCTTGACACTTTTTCTGTACATGACCGCTTACAATTCACAATGAAGATAGAGAAGGAAGATAAAATTAATTTTCTTGATGTTTTGTTAATAAAATGTAATAATAGGATTATTTTCGATCAGTATCGCAAACCCACCTTCTCGGGAAAATACCTCAATTTCTTTTCGCATCATCCGATTATTCATAAAAAGGGTATTATTTTCGGTATGGTGGACAGAATAATTTTATTATCACATCCGCAATTTCATCAGAAGAATTTTACACTTTTAGTCAATATTTTATTTGAAAATAATTATCCGTTGAATTTTATATTTGCCATGGTTCAATTTAGATTAAAATAATATTTTTTATAAAAATAACACCGACGGAGAGAATAAATATTTTTTCTTAATGATGCAAAATGCAATCAACAATAGAGTAATAAATGTACATACATGGATGTGCATGGCATACACATCCATGTACATTCTCGTATAACTTGCGAGGTTTTATAAAAAAATTTAGTGATAATGGAAGACAATACATTCTAAATTGGCGGTGTGTTTTTAATCACCTTTCGAATTCTATGCTTCCGATGAGCTAGATCCGTGTATTATGGATAAATCGTTACATGCCATATTTAGTTTATATTATTGCTTTTTGAATTATCAGAGTGTTTACTAGCAGGAAACTCTGGAATTTTTAGGAAATTAATTGTTTACCTTTGAAAATCATGAATTTTCATGGAATTTTATTGATATTGATAGAAGTGTTTTATCTTTTTATGACAATTCAGTACTTTCACGAATTTATTCAAATTTAAGCGACTTTTCTTTTTGATCGTGATTAAGAAATATTAAAAAATATAAAAAATGGATTTATTTCAAAGCTGCATTAAAAATTTTGTAATTTTACTTGAAATTTTGAAATTCCTAGAAAATCTCAGACCACCTCATGGAATTCTTTTACAAAATTTGAATGAACACTATATATCTTTGATAAAATTTTGTATAAATTCTAATGTTTTAATACATACACCTATTACAATTTTAAAACATGTTACGAGTTAATTATTTGATAATAATCATTAATGTCAATAATCAAGATAGATTGCTATTTTTCTGTGCTATTTTCTTAAAAATATTTTCTTAAAATTCAATGAATATAGGATAAAGTTGCCTATTACGAGACACCTTTTTTTAAAGGCTTATAATTTATTTAATTTATATCATTAACTCCTATTTTTATATCCAAATTATAGTAAATATATTTAAACGACTTAAACGACTGAAATATTCGACCGATGATGTATAAATACAAATTCAACAAGAGAAGCCTATTTACGGTCGTAGCTGGGTCTTACAATTAATGCTTTTATATTTATTTGTGTGAGTTTATAAACTTATTCAAATTCAACGAGACTGCGCGCCGAATTACTTTTTCGGTCATAAACACAGCTCTAAGTTGAACCTGAACAGGTAATATCACATTTATTAAATTGAATCAATTTAATGATTAACGATTTAAATGTTTAATGATTTAGAATATCAATAATGCTCATTTTTTTATGCATATAATTATTAAGAAGTCTGCAAATATTAATATAATTATTACAAGATCGAAGATCAAATTAATTACAGTTTTAATTTTCCTTCAAATTTTTCCAACTCTTGTGTCAATAACAAAAAACAAATTAAAATCAAGTCATGCGTAACGTAATGTTGCGCATGTGTGTGTGTAACACTGTAGCACACTGTAGCATCAGGTAAACGGTAAACGTACGGTACGGTACACATTTTCTTCGAGGATCAACAAAGTAACAGCGCAGCGATGAGTACCTGCGAATTTGTAAGTGAACTTTTTGCAGAGTCTATTGATAAGGACAATATTTTTACGATCGGAGTCACTGTGGACACAGGTACGAAATTATTTGTAAATTCATCCGCAAGATAAAGAGAAATTCACGTGTTTCTTAAACATAACCTACAATAAACGATCGATTTCGTTTCGAATTGCAGGTTTCGAATGGGAAGCGATCGATGAATGCAGGGAGAAATTAAACAAAGATGTTCGGGTGGTCAAGCAACGCGGAAGAGTCTACTTCAACATTGATTGGGACCAGTTTCCAAAAGTACTCTTCCATGCAACCCAGATTATTTTTTTTAAATATAGGCTCAAGAATCATGTTTATATTACGTTTTGCCACAAAAATTGTAGGTTCAACAAATGAGATCGATAGATCATATATTCATAGTCGTCGATAACGGAACTTTGTCGTTTACCAAGGATAAAGAATCAGATTTACAATGTATAAGGAACTATAACTTAAATATATTCTCAAACTCAGATGATAGATGGAAAAAAACTCTTGATGCATGGAAATGTGCAACAGATTTTAAGGGAAAACTTTATCCAACAATTGAAGAATATGCTGCAGCTAAAGAACAAGACCTAATAGTCAAAGCAGAGATGCTAAAGATACGTAACAAAGAACAGGAAGAAAAAGATCCCCTTGACTGGAACGTATCAGAGATGAAAGAAGAAAAAGGGAAAAAGAGGGGACAAGATCCTTCAAAATCCAAGGAAAGTGATATACTTAAATATAGAGTAACCTGTGAGAGGAGTGGCAAACATGCAGTTGAATCTAAGGATGTCTCTGGGGTTGTTGGAGAAGTATTGCAAGACAAGTTTCATTGGCTGGTTGACTTATCCATGTATCATCTAGAAATTGTCTGCAAATTGATAGATGGTTCGAAAATAAGAATTAATAGACTAAAAAGTTTTAATAGAAATACATATTAACTTTTATAACAGTATCTTCAAGGATCAATTATCTATGTATTAATAATGATAAACTAATTGATATTATTGTATCTACCTATTTTTAAATGTTTTAGCCGAACTAACAACCCATTTACGTGTGACGCACAAATCTAAACATAACAGAAACATAATAAATTTTGGACCAACGACCCTTAGATCAACTATATGTTACAATTTACTAAAATTGGCAAAACCTAAGCCGGGAGAGATAATAATAGATCCTATGTGTGGAGGAGGTTCCATTCCTATAGAGGTATTGCATATTTATAACAATAAAATTAATATAGAGTTTAAAAATTTTTATTCCCATAAATTTTCAGGCAACACTTGCTTATCCAGACTCATATGTCTTATGCGGCGACAATGATTCTAGAGCTGTGAATAGAACAAAATCAAACATGGATGCTTCAACAGTTGGATGTAAAATAGATCTCGTACAATGGACTGCTTCAAAATTGCCATTCAAAGATTCTTTTGTTGATATTATTGTTACTGACATGGTATAACAATATCTAAAAATTTTGTTGCGTCTTTACAATCAACTTTTAAATATTTTTACATTCTTTTTATAAAAAAGAATCATTTTCTTAACTTTTTGCAGCCTTTTGGTAAAAGAAGCGGAAATAAGTCATACAACAAAGTTTTTTACAAAGAATTTTTGCTAGAACTTGGTCGCATAGTAAAACTAAACGGACGAATAATTCTACTCACGTACGATAGATTTAACTTTAAAGATGTAAGTCTTTATTACTGTCCTTATTATATGTGGAAATTTTAAAGAAAACAATTAAATGAAACATTTTATTATGATTTAAAGACAAATTCTGTTTCCTTAGGCTTTGATGGCAGCTGGTGATTTATTCTGGGTAATAAAGATAATTGGTGTAAACGTAGGAGGCCTTCCAGCTGTAGTTTATGTTTTAAACCGCACTCAAGTATCTCTTCGTTCTTTCAAACCACGTGTGACTAAACCACATGGAAAGTATAGTTATCCGAGAGACGGTAAAAACTCGTCTACTAAATCGACTGAAAAAACTTCGGCCAAATAGATATTCCGTTTTCATAAATGTTATGATATGAATTTATATTTTTGTACGATGAGAGAGAAAGAGAGAAATTAAGATTAATAAAAGTTTATTTACGTGTTTGGCATATAAACATGATTAATTTTTTTCAACAAATTATTTCCCTCATAATTCCAATATATAGAACACAAGAATTCACAAGAAGAATTTTCTTCTGCTTGTCTCCATGGCATGTCTGCGACCTTGTATGATCCACTCGTAATCGCCATATTTACTGTCGAACGTTCCATGTTGCAGTGATCTTAATTTCAGAGTAAATCTTGGACCTAATTCTCGTAATCTTGGTTTTCCAGTCTGAAGATTAAATTCGTACCTGCAAGATAATTCTTATTAGATTCAAATACAAGATCACATTATTAAATTTACATTGTTAATTCTCACTATAAATTTTAAAAATTTCATGATTTTATATAAATTTATGATTAATAATATAATATGAAAAATAAAAGACCTACATAAAATTAATATTATCCAAATCTTTATAAATTCTTTAATTTTAATTGATATTTTTATATATAGTTTTCACTAATATTTCAACAAAATTTATAGAATCTATTAACAATTAAAACTGTCATATAAAAATACCTGTGGTGCCTGAAAAATATGTAATCTCTTTGATTGTGAAATGTTACCACTCTCCTTCCTTTAAATTGTGGCTGATAATGAAATAATGCTCCTAGCATTCTGCCAATGGTAAAGCCTAAGCGTGTGGTGAAGTTATTGAGCATAACTTCAGGTCGGTGTTCTGTAATCTCTTTATGGCTACGCTTCAAATCTGTTGTTATTTTGACATTACTGAGCTTGAAGTGTGCAGTAGGGCCATCTGGCAAGTGAATAACCAACATACCATCTAACATAATATTTATGTAAGGAAAATTATTTCAAAATAAAAATAAAATAAATTTAATATCAGAACCTGATATTTTATGTCTTATAATATAAATTTACCAACATTGAGTTACTTTTTAAAAAATTTAGTTCCTTCTATAGTTTATTATCAATTAATTTAGAATCTAAAAACTATATTGTACTATAAATATTAATTTAGTACAATTGAAAATAATAGCAATATGATTTTATATAAAGGATACTTGGTTTACATTTATCCTCATTAACAATTATTATATCTGTAAAATTTCTGGCAGTAGCACTCTTGACCATCTTCTTAACGCCAGAACGATTTCTATACAGCGAAATAGAATTAGGAACAATCCTTGTCAGTTCTCTACCAAAAATTCTTGTTTTTCTGTTTGGATTATCGGCATATGTAATGAGGACCTTAGGTTCATACTCCTGCTTGTAGTAGGCAGCGAATTCGTCATGCTCACAATCAACTTTGAGCTCCTTATTCGCCTCATCATCCAAACTACCTACTATCATAGTTTCATCCTTTTCTCGTAGACTCTCTAAAGTATGTGGCACCTGTTTCGGAGCACCCTCCTGTATCCTGGCTTTCTTCGCCGCCTTCTTCGCCTTTGCTCGTTCTTTCATAATTTCTTGGCATTTCTGATACCTCACTGCTTTGCATTTTATGTGATTGAAATTACTATCAGACGGCAGCAAAACTTCAGAAGTTTTATTAGTCGAAGTACTCGGTTGATCATTCGGTACGTCATTTTCCTCTCTGACTCGACACAGAGGATTCTTTCGCAATGTTTTAATCTTCATCTTGTAGAAATTTTATTAAAATCATAAATGTTCAAAGACAACACGCGAGAGAAACCAAGAGAAACTGCACCTCTAACCTATCAATTCTAGAAATACCACATGTTTACCAGACTCCAAAGAGAAGCCTGGCGCCATGTCCACGATTTTTCGAGACGCCACCTCTACAACGTGAGGATACACTACGAAGCACGTCGCCCGAGTGTTGGCACACCTGGCGAAAAGCGCGCAAAGCGCGCGTACACAAATTTCAAATCGTTCATGTCCTTGCATGTTCTAACGGTTTCCGCGCGACTGATTTGTACCGTCGCATTGTACTGACGATAATTTACGCAAACGCAATGGGGACGAGGGGGACGAGGCGCGAATACCGAATACAAATATAAATTGACTCACAGTTCACCGCCACTCGCTCCGGCCAGTTTCGTCTAGCTCCGTCTCGGCCGCAGCTTTCGAGATCCAAGATCCTCCTCACGACGATCCTCCTCGCGATGATCCTCCTCGCTACGATCCTCCTCGCGACGATCCTCCTCGTGATGATTCTCCTCCTCTTAATTCACACTTGGCACAAACGCGCGACATTTCGCTTTCGACACACCGGGTACTCACGCGAGTCGAAAACTCGAGAGATACGGGATACGGGGCAACGGAGAAGACGCGATTGAACGCGTGACGCGATCTAACTTGCGTCGGACCCGACCGACCGGCTGTTGCCGTCTGAGCGACACGTAGAATCCAAGACTTTCTTTACGACGATTCACACTTGGCACGAACACACGACACTTCGCTTTTGACACTACCGGTACTCACGCGCGTCGGAAACTTGCACGAGACGCCACGTAAATCGCGAGCACGATCCCTCAACTCCGCACGCGAAAGCGCCATGGCTGAACTACGGTGCACGTTCAAACACTTTGATCGCACAGCGAACGATAGTCGAACGTGATTGGTCGGATTCACGAGTGAGAACTGGTGAGAACCAATCACGTTCAATCGCTCAACGCGCAAGCTAGCTTAGCTAGCCGCTTTGTTGCGGAATCTGTTGTCAAATAATCGGTACGCGATACTTCGTTGGACGTTCTCGAGAGTAAACAGTCGCCGTGTTGTTGTGCCCTTTCGTTCTTACTTGACTCCGATAAACCGACGACGCGTCCGAGTGATACAAACATCGCCAACTTTATACCGACGTACCGACGCCGCACGGATACGACACCAGTCGAATCAATTGCCGAACTGAGGCGGCCTATGATTGGTTCTCACCAGTTCTCACTCGTGAATTCGACCAATCACGTTCGACTATCATTCGATGAGCGAGCGAAGTGTTTGAACGCGCTCCGTAGTTCAGCCATGGCGCTTTCGCGTACGGAGTTGGGGGATCGTACTCGCGATTTACGTGACGTCTCGTGCAAGTTTCTGACGCGCGTGAGTACCGGTAGTGTCAAAAGCGAAGTGTTGTGCGTTCATGCTAAGTGTGAATCGTCGTGAAGAGGATCTTGGATCCTCCGTGTCGCTCAGATGGCAATGGCCGGTCGGTCGGGACGACGCAAGGTTGCGTCGCGCGTTCAATCGCGTCTTCTCCGTTGCTCCGTATCCCGTATCTCGAGTTTTCGACGCGCGTGAGTACCCGGTATGTCGAAAGCGAAGTGTCGTGTGTTCGTGCCAAGTGTGAATCAAGAGAAGGAGGATCGTCGTGAGGAGGATCGTCGTGAGGAGGATCGTCGTAAGGAGGATCGTCGTGGAGAGGATCGTCGTGGAGAGGATCGTCGTGGGGAGGATCGTCGTGGGAAGGATCGTCGTGGGCAGGATCGTCGAGAGGAGGTTCGTCGTGAGGAGGATCTTGGATCTCGAGAGCTGCGGCAGAGACGGAGCTGGACGGAGCGAGCAACGGCGAACGGTGAGTCAATTTGTACTTGTATTCTATATTCGCGCCTCGTCCCTCTCGTTCCCATTTCGTTCGCGTAAATTAATGTCAATATAGTGCGACGGTACAAATCAGTCGTGCGAAAACCGTTAAGACATACAAGGACATGAACGATTTGAAATCTGTATACGCGCGCTTTTCGCCAGGTGTGCCAACACTCGACGATGCTTTCCGAGGTCTACGTAGTGTATGTCCACGTTGTAGAGATGGCGTCTCTGGTAAAAAAATCGTGTCAGCTAAACTAAATCATGAGGTTTGTTTGTGTTGCTTGAAATCCCCAAAAATTTTTGCGCTTGAAACGAGATAAATATATATTTGAGCGTAGGAAAGAGAGACAACGAAGATACTGAATACAAAAAGTGAACGCAACACGAACAAACCTATGAACATGACCAGGCCACTGGCTTCTCTCTGCCAATATCATGAGAAATCAAACTAAATGCTAAAAAGAGAGCATAAAAAAAATATAGATAATTTTTGGTCTTGTTATTTATAAATTCAATTCCTCATAATATAATTGTAGAAAATATATTTATTTCTCTATGTTCCAAGAGTATGTCATCTCTCCCTATCTTATTTATCTTGAATCATTTTTTTCATAAATATGACGTAACAACATGTGTTATAAAATGAGAGTAAAGTTTTTCGTATGATGTGATATAATGCAAATGATTCAGGCTAATCAAATAACTTATTTAAAATATACACCCTACTTATGTTTTATATACATTTCACCTTAACTATAGATTTTATGTACAATCATTTAAATTTCAAAACTAGCCACAAAACAAAGAATACTGCTATAGAGAAAAGGAACAAATATAAGATATAATAATTGTGGCCTGCCTTTGCCAGACGCAAAACACGCCCCACAGAACCAGACAAGGAACCACTTGTCCTTTCAAAATCATCATCCTAAAATATAAATTCGTATTATTTCTTATGTTTAAGATAACATACAAAATTATATAGTGTGCATTAGAAAAGTTTACTAACCATGCCTCTTAGCATTTTGTCTTGATATTTTACTTCAGTGCCAATGTCAATAGATAATGATTTTAAGGCATGAATTTTATCTCTCAATTCTTCAGTCACCCTTTCGTTTTCGTCCTCCATGGTATTGTGAGTAGATGTACTTGGTAATGGCTCATAGCCATAACCCCCTAGAAAAGTGAAAATTAATAACGTAAGAATTTATTATGATGCATTTGCTAACAGATGTCAATTTACCTGAATGAGTACGTCGCATTTTATTAACTTTGTTAGCAATCTTGATAGCTTAGTAGATGAACAGATGTAGAAGAAAATTATTGTCCTACGAAATACCTTTACGAAGTTGAGTATTTCAACTTTTTTTTATCTGGGAAAAATGTATTATAGGGTTAGCGTAATTATTTATTCTTATATAAATGTATTTATATAAAAATAGACTTACTCAGTTAAATAATAATAATTTCAGTACAAATATGTTAACCAAGCAAACTGCGTTAAACTATATGATACTTAAACTGAAAAATATTTATGTATAAATATAACCTCAAATACACAAGACATTTGTATAATTTGGTCAACAAAACTGTTCAAGGTTTGTTAATATAACGTTTGCAATTTACCAGTTATACAGAAAGTGTAGATAGCCAGAGAATAGAAAATATATATCAATAAATGTATACGTCACGATTGTAGTGACGTGTAACAGAGAATACAAGTGCTCCAAAGTGCTCCTACTTCGAGCGATGAGAAAATTAAGTTAATGCTAGGTCACTGACAAGTTGGAGAAATTGACAATTCTTATGGAATTTTGCATGTTAAAACAGTTACTTCATAATATTAATTTTATGATTTATTATAATCTCGATATTTTATAAGTAATTATAAACTGTTCTATTATATTGGAAAAGAACAATTTATATCTACAATAGATAATATCAATACTCAGCATTTAACTGACACTATTAAAAATTGTTTAAAATCTATGATATCTTTAATATTATTTTTTTCTTGTAGAGATTTAT
>QKQZ01036428.1:0-27489 GCA_003595255.1 Solenopsis fugax
ATTTAATATTTAATATTTAATATTTAATATTTGTCCTATTGTGCGCAGGCCCTAAATATATAATCGCCATTTTTACCAGTAGAGTGATTTTTTTATGCAGAGTGGTATCAGTGGTATTAAATTAGAGCTTTACATGGATTTAACGAGATAATTTATTCATCAATTCAATAATGGTGCTAAATATAAGAAACAGTAAATAATTTATTGTAAGTCAGAATAATAAATAAATCAAATTTTTATTTTAACTTAATATTTTTGGTTGAAGTTATTGATTAAAATTAATAAGGTTCAAAATATATTTTGAATAAATTTAATGCTTACGGTGAACTCATGGCAGATTTTTGCAGATATAAATTTATTATTATGAGAGAAATCCTCTTGAAAAACAAGTAATATTTTTACTTGAATACGGCGTGTGTTGCAGCAGACGTATTTATCTGTTACACGAAATCGCGTGTGCACACGTATAGGTACACAGTAGAACAAAGGTTCGCTGTAACGAATCGCCTCGTGTCCTCGACTACTTTCCTATCTTACTTTCCGTGAGGAGTATCAGAGCGAATCGTATACGACGTCGTTACGTTACACACTTGACGAAAGTTTCAGTTCGACGAGTACGTAGCAAGCAGATTCCTAATCTTATACACCTGCAGCCGCCATAACTTTTCCGTCCGATCAATTCTCGATAACACGGTGAAACGAAAACAGGGCCCTCGACCGATGAGCATCCGGGAAAAATTCACTTCGCCCCCGCCTCGCGCGCCGCGTCCGCAGAGATTTATGGTCGCGCACTCGGAATTTAAGGAACGCCGGCTAAAGGGCGGCGAGTGCCTATGAAAATTAATCCCACGCCAGATGCCGTTAAAGGCCGCGAGATTTATCTACTGCGTGCCCTTTTGCCGTGAACTTTACGCTCAAAACTTTTCAGTGCCCTCGCCGCTATTTTAAAAGCTCGTTATTCGTATTGAAATAATCAGCCTGGGCTATTTGCGAGAACACACGTTGCGCGGAAAAATTGAAAAGTCAGACTAATTAAAATTTTCAAGTCCTGTATTTCTCTGGGGAGAAAAAGAGAAGCTGCACTACGTAGCTTAAATTCAAGATGCCGTATCGAGTGTCACAGGGTTGTTAGCGAATCAGAAAAAAAATTCCATGACTTCTAGATTCTAGGTCTTAAAACACCATAATATTTCTGTTGACTTTATCTTTTATGAAATACATACTAATGCTATTGATAGCAGGTGTCTTCGATACTTGTGCTTATGTTTTTGTTTTAAATAACAATAAATTACAGTAAGCGACAAAATTTTAAATTTTATTATTGATTTCGATTTCAAGTTGGCAAAGCGATTAGGTAAATAAATTTTTCCATGATTTTTCCAGGTTTCCAAGGATTTTCAGATCCAATTTTTAAATTTCATGACTTTTCCAGGTTTTTCGGGTTTTCCATACCGCTAATAACCCTATGTCACTTTTCACTTTCTTTTTTTATGTGGTTCTACTGGAATTAAGTATGCAATACAAATATTATTTGCAATTTCAAGATTTTCTGAATATACGATTTAAACGAAGATTGTCGCTTCGGATCAGGCAACCCCTGAAAGTGACTTGATGATATAACTGAGTAAGTAGTCAAAATTGTATCATTGCCGAGGAGGACGCCAAAGAGAGTCGAAACTAGGGCACTATAAACATAGGTATGCTCATCTGTCATTTTGGTTCCACTTGGCTGGCAGCTTATAGTACCCCAAGGAACACACAAAAGTCAAGAGAAGTTCAACATGACATTATTTTGATTCTTAACGTCAAATTTTGTAACCAAAAAATTATCATTTTGACTTTGGTAATATCAAAATAAAATCATTCTTACTTTCCCTTAACTTGATGTGTTCCTTGACGTGGTGACAAAGTGGCAACCTTCGAGCAGTCTCTACATGCGTTTCTGACATAATTTCGTGAAATATTCAATAATTTCTAACTTTACTGTGGAGCAAACTCGGAATTTACATTCATGTCGTTGTGTTACATCGTATTACTTGTTCACCTAGCTAAAACCAAAATGGTGGATGAGAATACTCGCTTTATAGTGCCTGAACGAAACTTACACTATGAATTTTGTTCAGTAAAGTGTATTAATTTGATTTACATATACATAATTGCGTTTTAATAACCTCATCGATACTCTCATTAACCTATTTGAATTTTATGTAAACTTTAAATTTAAGATTCAAGCTTACACTTAAAGTATCATTTTCCTCTTTCCTAAATGAATTTTATTTTACTCTTTCTTAATTAATTAAATACCGACTTAAATTCAAGTCACTATTTGAAAAAGTTGACATTAAGATCATTTCTTCTAAGAAAATGTAGAAGTGGTAGCATAGAAAATCGCTCCATTTGCGAGAAAAGCGCGCGTATCAATTATGATATATCCCCCCAAGTATAACTCAAGTCCGACTGAAAGACTGCCGACAAAAACTCCAACCTACGAAATTGCCCGGCTCAGATGCGCCGTAAGAACGAAAGACAGACGTTAAGGGTGGGGGAGGGAGAGAGAGAGAGAGAGAGAGAGAGAGAGAGAGAGAGAGAGAGAGAGAGAGCGAGATGGAAGGGTGGGCTGAGAAAAGTCTTGGAAACTTTGGTACAGAACTGGCAGGTAACGTAAGACAGAGAATAGCCGGGGGACGGAGAGGTGAGGGAAAAAGAGTGCATTTAATGCTCACGGGAGGGAGAGAGCTTAGCCGATAATCCTCTCGTTTATATTACTTTACAGCCACGCGGATCCTCTCGACCTCGAGGCATTTTCCTCCACCGTCGCCGTCGTTTCCGTCTCTCCCTTTCGCCGCGCCGCGCCCGGAGACTGACAATAGGAGGTCCACGGTGTTTTCATATTTCTCCACCGACAACGGGAAATCACCCGAGGATACTACAACACGGTACTAATGAAATTTTCTGCCGTGGAATGACGCGCGCCCGCGGCCGGCACAGTGCCATTCCCGGAAAAATAGTTCTCCCGGCTAGCTTGCGCGCGAGCGGCGCGGGCGCGCGCGGCGTTGTCCGAGGTTACGTAAGGGGCACGTTTTCCCTTGATTCCTGGACATTAAGGTAATGCGTAACGCTTTCTCAGGAGCAGAAAGATACCGGTAAAGCGTGGTATCAAGCCAAGTGTAATTTAAAACTGTTTCACGTATTTTAAATTCTTTGTTCTCCAAACGCGAGCGCAAGAGGGATTACGTTTGCCGCCACGCCGCGCCGCACAGGCGCAAAATGAAAGGCTTTGGGAAGTCATTCCCGATAAAAGCCTATACGAGCGCCAACGTGTAAATACGTCAAAGGGCTTAACTTTAATATTATCGCACAGAGTGAATTTAATTGTTACGCGTGCTCGGAAAATTTATTCAACGGCTGCGGAACGTACATTAACCGCAATTTTGTCGATTACGCATGCTAGAATATGCAAAGGTATGTCAGTAAAGTGCATAAACCCATCATTCATAAATCGTTCCGGCACTTCGATATTGCCAATAATGAATTGCCGCGTAGCGAAACGGATAACTGTAATCACCGTGCTAATACGTTATCTTTCGATGATGCAGGGTTATTCTAGAGAAAATATTACCGTCGTCAGAGAGACGACGGACGATGTTTTTGCGAACAAAGGCGGAGAATAATCAGAAAGAAAATACACAAGAACATTACTTCGTTTTATAACGCGAAAAAAAAACTCAAGGAAGGCCGGCGCGGAACAGACTGAAAGTGACATACAATTCGAATGCAAAGTAGCCTTCCGCGACAATGAGACTTTTCGGTCGAGAAAGCATCTTTTCAAATGTAAATCAGGATAGATTTCGCACATGTAATCGTCACAAAGTCGCTAGTCGCGAGTGAACGCTATCAGTGCCAGAAAAGTAGACAGAAAGCTATTTAATAAGAAAAGAATAAAATCAGATCGCCTCTCTTTTTATCTCCCGCTGCATTCCTTATTGACATTATAGGGATACTTGTTGGCAGGAGAGATAAATTCTTCTTCTCTTTTCCTCCTTTCGATCAACTTTGAAGAAAGGAGAGGGCGAAGAAACGAAAAGCGCGCATTATAAGTACATAAAATATCGATCGTCTCGTGTGATTTATGACTTTAACGTTATTTATGTATGCGTTACGACAGCAATGATTAATTTCGAGTATATAATTATCACGCGTGAATCACACGAACCCGGCCGTAGAGCTTTGTCGCATCAGTCATCGATTTAAACGAGTTCATATGTGTGAAGTCATTTCCGTGCCAACATTATGCACCGTGTTCTTTTTCCGAGCGGTACGTACGGAGTATATGTACTACGCAAAATGGCGAAAATCTTTTAGAACACCTGGAGCACAGTTTAATCACAGAGGCACGTATAAGTTTCGCAAGCAAACGCGCATATATACACGGTAGCGACCAACGCAACGTCTGCGCTGTTTATTTCTTACATAATTTAAGACGGTCTACGGGATACGGAAGTTATACAGCGAAGGTGCTCCAGGCAAAATTGTACCGGCAAAGTAGAGCAGGACCACTGAATTTGTTTCAAGTATACTTCGGCGCGCGTATAATTATTTAAATTGTCATAAGAACGAATAGAAAACTTTGTGTTATATACGAGGTAAATTCTTCCGCATTTATTTTCGTCATTTATCAATTTCAAAAAAAATTCAGTCAATTTTCAACTGCAAATATATCATGTGACAAATCACTAATCGCAAAGTTGCAATAGTACAAAAGGAAAGAGAGAGAGAGAGAGAGAGAGAAGGAGGAAAGAGGCGACAACATCTGCAACGTAAGCTGAACAGTTTGGTAAATTTCCTACACTTTGTATCCTACAGACGTTGCATGTATACTGTTGTGTCGCTTACGGAAAGTCAGTTACAATATTTGTTTCGTATCTCCAATGTTGCTACTGTTCTTTCTACTTTGTTAGTAAGATAATCGCAAGCAGGATGAAACATTTGTAACATTTTACAAAGCCATTTTATAATAAAATAAAAGATTATGAAGTGGTACGGAAAACGAAAATAGTATATATTTGTGAAATCTAGAGCGTTATAGACTGCACGCAGTGACACAGATGCAATTACAATTTAAAAACCTATCGAGATGCTTCAATCGTTACATCCGTTCAACATGTACACACTCTACTCTAATGGTCGATTAAACATTCACAATGTTTACAACCTCCCAGATGAAATAATATAATTTTTATCGAATAATTTATTGTGTATGGATGACAAGCAATTAACTGATTTTTAGATCAGTTAATTGCTTGTCATCCATACACAGCAATAAATGATTAAAAAATTGTTAAGAACTTATCGCGAGAAAAATATCAATTAATTTAAGAGTCTCGATAAATATAATTTTTCACAAACATTGAATTTGTCTTTTATTTATATATATTAATCGTTCTCTTCTCTTTTTGGGCATAATTGCAGAACGTAAAATTGGTATTCATAGTTCGCATAATGAATTTCGTGAATTCATTTCGTGAGCAATTCCTCCCGAGGCTACTTTGATTATGTTCTATCAGAATTCTTATCACAGCTGCATGCAAAAAACGTATTTTTTTTTAATTTTTTTTTAGCACTACCAATTTCTTTTATGCATACGATATTCTTTGATCTTCTATTTTCCAATCATACATCGATCGAAAAAGTACTGCCGATAGTTAAATTCGCAACGATAATAAATATTAATAAATAATTGGCAAAAAAAACAAAAGATAAAACGGATCGATTAACATTTTATTATTATTTTAAATATTCTGCCAAGATAAACTCCGTGTGAGATTATCTATCAGTTAACAAGATTACGTGCGCCCCCACGAGCCTCGTATCTCGTCAGCTGTCACTATTCTGAAGAATGCACCGGCTAAATTCTTGATTAAGAGCTACTATTATTGTAACGATAACAACATAAGTTAACAGCCTTCGTGAGCATGAGCGCGTCCGTCACGAGCCGCCGGATTCTTTTCGGTCAAGCATTCCCACGAGCGAGAGAGCTCTAATTGTAATTAATGACACTGGGAATTAGATTCAACAGTAGAGAGAGGAAGACAGAAAGAGAGAGAGAGAGAGTTCAATCTCTCTGGAGAGGGAAGCAAGGAACGTGCGACACACTTGTCTTGTATTTAATCAGATTCGAGCTGTGTATAGCGACGAGACGTCCAGTTGCGCTCGTCGAATTAGAGCACAATCCTTTCTTCCTCCGCTTCTGAGGGGTTCACTAGTATCTGATTTGTCAAAGGATATACACCGTGTATATGCGAGAACATCATGTTAGATCGGCAACGAAGATGGAATTTAAGCTTTCTTTACGGCAACAGGATTTGTGTTAAGACCACATTAACGTAACGTCCGCTTCGCGATTATAAGCCGAGGCCGTTTCTGCCAGCCAACCACAAGTCCGGCAAGTAACAGGATCATTTCCTTGCTAATGGTATCGCGCTTCGAAGCTAACGTTTTTGCTAGGGGCAGAGCTGTGTCACGCACGAATCCTCGGTGTTACGCTTTGAATATCCGCGACCTTATCTAGGCGTCACACGTAGACGAAGTTTGTAATCGGTAAGTAGATTAACCTATTAGGTAATTTAAGTTTATACGTGTTTCAGAAATCTGTGAGAAATTTCGCGCCTTCGTCTGCCTAACAAGAGCGTTATTAGATAGTTTCGCGGCAGAGTTGATGAAATTAACCTCGCAATTCTAAATGAGGAAAAAGCAATTTAGCACGTGGAAAAAAGAAATAGAAAAATATATATATGTAGATATCGAAATAAACTGTGTTTTGATATTTAAATAAAATCTTTCTAAAGATGTGTCACATCTCAAAGTATTACTCAAAATTAATAAATTTCTCAGAGATTATTTTATTATGACATTAGAGAATCTATGTAAAATTCAACTCTTTTATTGGTTTAAAAGTTATCTAATTTTTTGTTTGCTCTTGATTCTTATGTAAAATCGTGTTTTGTACTTATTTACAAATTTGATGAGGAAGTAGCATTACGGATTAAATGAAATTTTTTATATACTAATAAAACTATAACGAATAATTCCTGCAAAAGTTTATTTGAACCTATTCACTCATTTAAAAGTTATTTACCTAAAATTGTAACAAAATAAAGTTCTTTCTCGTTGCATGAGCTAAATTATTCATTGTTTTCCTAGTTGTTTTCTTTGCAACTGGTTTCAGAGTCAAAATTCGGATATTCACGACCACAATTTTTTATCATTGAATAGGAAAAAAAATAAACCTAAGAAACCTGCATTTTTTAAATTTTGATAATTTTTACTAATATTTAAGAACCAAAATATTCTTAAATTTAAAAAAGTGAAATATAACGAGATCACACATTTCTGTCAAGTATAATTGTACATATCACTATATATCAATATATGTACATATAATTTATAACGAGGTCTATGTAACTAATTCTTTTCTAAGAGATTTAGAAATAAATAATAAAATAAAAAATATGTTCCCTCCTTTTTTAAATCATTCTGATTTAAACATCAGAAAAAAATGTTATATACTTTCTAAATCGTAACATGATTAGGAAATAATTTTAAACTGTCGATTTAACAGTTTGCATTTATAAAAAATACGCATATTTCACAACAAGTTTAAAAAATGTGCGAGTTCATTTTATTCATAGTTAAATTATTATATCGTAAAATTGGATGTGAAAGCGAAGTTTCTATGAGTTTCTATCGTAAGAATTTCAGGATCTACCTCGAGAGAACATTAATGCGATGCCGTCATTCGTCCTCGTGCGCTGAAAACTTAAAGGTTCCTTGAGATCGTGAATAAACCAATTGCACTGAAGGCGCATTATCGATCCGTCGCGACTGCTTTTTTCAATAAGAAGGTTTACAGAAATTTACGATAATTAATATGAAAGTCGTTTCCCTTGGCAACCCGAGCTGGCGCAGTGCTGTATTTAAATGCAATACATGCTACAGTCTCGAATGCTCATTAATATCTGACGACGTTGTTTCAACTTTGAGTTTTTGAGGCGGAAGCTCGATTGATGCTTGTGTCGCGAAAATTACCCGCTGTTTCGTGCCACGCTATGACGAAGCAATTCCAGATAACTGACGAAAACAGGAGATAAAGTTCGGTTTTGTCATTGTTTCGTCATCGTTCGCGAAAGTTAGTGTTCTTTAATAAGCTACAACGAGGAACTATGCGACGCACGGCGACATGATGATAAATTACCGTGTTCGCAGCTACGTCGCTCATTATCGAAATTTTGCACGCATGCTTGTTTACCAGATTCTAGCGATTCGCGAATACGCTTATTAATTGTATCAACACGTTCTAGAGGTGTGGAAACCGACGGAGCACGCATACGAAATATATTTCATAAATTAAATATGCAAATAAATAATCCACTATTTTTTTACGCAATTTAGAATTTATCATCAAAACATATCGTTATAGTTCAATGATGAAAGTAATTAATTTTCAATAGGCAGAACGGTTTTTTTCTTGCGATGACTTAATCAAGTAATTTCCTTACTTCTTCGACATTTCTAAATTTTTTGTCAGGCAAAACGCGTTGTATTAAATAGAACAAATGATAATCTGAAGGGCTATGTCTATTCAGCGAAGTTGCAATAGTGTATCTTTGACCAATCTCATCACGCGAGATCGAGCATTGTCATGCAACAATTCGATTGGGCGACGACCTTTTCTTATCTCATCGCCAGTTGCAGATACACTATTGCAACTTGGCTGGGACGTTTACCCGCACCCGCCATACTCACCGAACATAGCACTTTCAGATTATCATTTGTTCCGTTCGATGTAACACTTTGTCTGACAAAAAATTTATAAGAGTTGGAGAAGATGGCTTGATGAATTCATCGCAAGAAAAGACCAGTCTTTTCAGAACCGGAATCTATGTATAATTTGGCTAAAATATGACAGAAAGTATTGAAACATGATGAACTATTTTCTTGATTAAACTGAATGCTTCGATAATAAATACTGAAGTTTATAAAAAAATAATGGATCATTTATTTGTACACCTAATAAATTGTCTCCTAACATGACAGTATAAAGTGCTATATTAATGTTCTTAAAATGAACACTTATAATAAGTGAGTAAATGAAAAAACTGTCCGAGAGCACAGCGTGTATGCTTGTATCGTTTTTATGTTATAAGCTACCCGAGTAAAAATGAATCTAGCCGATCTGATTCAGAATCTAATGGCTGGCTATAATTAAATTAGATTGAATTTTCTAACTCGTCACTGGTTGGTTTTACTGGCTACATATTCAGAATCAGTTTTTTCATAACCATCGGACAATACTGTCAAATATAACTGTGTTTATTACGTAGAAAAAATGATAACAGATGGCTGTATTTTTAAAAATCTGTAATTTAGTTAGTGTCAAGCTACTAGCCATTTCAGACTACTCAGCAGATTCAGATTGAAGTTATCTCAGTTCATAAAAAATCTGTTTAGTAACTGAAAATCTATAATATAAATAAAATGGACTATACTTTTAATACTAGTAATGTATATCGGAATATGACCTTTGCAGACTGAATAAATAACAAGACAGAATAAAAAGATTATAAATAGCTACTGGAAGAAATGAGCGTTATATTACTAGATAATAACTATGTAAGACATAATATTTTCTATTTCCGAACAAAACTGACATAAGATTCAATTTCTACTAGAGTAAGTATGCATTTCAACTGATTTCAGCACTGCCGTTGTACTTCGCACGCTAATGACGTATACACAGTTGAAGTTAGCTTAAATTAATTTGGATGCTCTCCGATAGAGAGGTCTATATCTGTTTCATCTATGTTTGAACCTCGCAAATATTATATCAAATATTATCTCGTATGTAGAACAACGCCGCTGTGAAATACATTTAATCAGCAATTTCATGTCAAATAACCTATTTTTAAAACTAGTTTAAAATGTCGAGGATACGAATTACCTAAGTCCAAAAATGACGGTTAGTCACACATACATACTTGACATTCAAAAAGCGAAAAAGCGTCCAAGCGCTTCTACTATTCAGGATTCAGGTTATTCAAATCTACACTTGTCATGTAGAAATGTCAATTATACAAAACGGACTTACATAAAATATGTAGGTCCATTTCGTAAAATAGACTACGGTTCTAAAAAAATAAAGAACGCAAGCGAGAATTATATCAATTATGCGATTAAATGTTAAATTCAACGCGCAAAGGCTAAACCGACAGTCGGGCACGAAAATCGATTTTAGTAACTTAATAAGTAGGCACGTTAATATGATGACTGTTGACGATCAACTGGCTCATCGCTAAATTAGCGTCGTGATTATCCGCAATGAGCGCCGCTCGACCGAGCGTCAAAGGATCGTAAACGTATTCAATCTCGAACTAATCGGGCGTTATAGGGTTGACCTGAATTCTGTTGCTTAATTGCTGGTATTCTAGATTTCAATAAAGTCCGTTGAGAATCCACACGTCCTTTATCAGAGGATGATCGATGGAAAACCGCACGAGAATTATTGTTAAATTACTAAAATCGTATAATAATAATTCGCGCATCTTTTTTCGTTGCGCGTTGAATTTTTAATAAACATGAATACAATATTAACGATATCTTTTTCTTTTTTAATAATAAAATAATTTTTCAAACTTTAAAGAATACAAATAAAAATAAGAGTATGTCAAAATAGATTGTAAAGAATTATTGACATAATTTGAATACTAAAATCTGCAATTTATTGCATGCGTAAAGCCAATTTGATCTGTTGGAGTAACATCGAGCGCTCGTTAGTAAAAAGTACAATGCTATATAAATCTCGATTGTTTTTTTTAAAAGATCCAATGTCTCTTAGTTTCCAGTAAACGTATCAATAAGTGTATTAAGAATCGATTTTCAATTTGTTCACGTATTTTAGCATTTATTATGATTACGCTGATAATTTCAAGATATTGACATCAATATATAATTAGAGATGCTTATTAATATCGATATTATCAATGTAATATTGTGACATTATCATTCTGGTTCAATTAAGAACTTTTTAAAATCGAAAATAATGGCGCACAGTTTAAAGAAGCAGAAAAGATAAAATTACATAAACTAAGCAAATATCGCACTGATAACATTAAGTGTGATTATTAAAAAGCAATAGCGCAATCACACTCTAAAAATACATGGTGCATTCTTCATTTCATTTGTGCTGATTTCAATCGTCGTGAAGTATTGTGCAAATTCACGTTCGCGAGATAATCGAGTTCAAAGTGCCGTGCAATCAATCGAAATCAGATACTTGAAGAAGAATTCGCGTATCACGATGACATACAGCGAAGTCGATATTAATGTGTGGCCAACGATATTTGACCATGCACTTCATCGCAAAATTGAAATTACATTGCATAACGCGATGCGTGCGATGCGTTCAAGTATCGGGTTAATGCCTCGCCGCAGACAATTAGAGTTTACGAGCCTGTACGAACGATCCTTTTTGTGGATCATTCAAAATTTAATGAGGAAATTCCTAGAGCAGCGTGTACGACTGTAATGTATGTGGAAAGCATTTAACCTTTGTTCGTCTCGCGGAATTGGACTACAGTCGAGAATATTGTACAATGCCGAAACAACTCTGTCATTCCTTTCAACAAATTTTTTAACCAATTAAACTTATTACAAATTTATTTTGTTGTTATTTTATTATTCATCTGGTTCTAGAACATTTATCACATTAATTAAAAAAACTTTAAATTAAAAAATAATATAAGATAAGACTCTGAGAATAATAATTAAATTATTAAATTAAAGAATATAATAAATATCAAAGATTTAAAAAATTTCATCAAAATATTCACTTAAATGCATCTAAATTAGAGTTGAAATGTATGTGCATTCAATATGTACGTTTGATTAGTTAATATACACTCAATAATTTACGCAAAAATAACAGCGTTGACTCAGGTAAGTACGAATAATTTTTGTGAACTTAGATTAAGAGCCTATTAAAAAGTCCCTTTTAAATTAAAGTTTTAATTTAAAGAAACCCTTTAAGCAAACTTTTTTTAATTTAAAAATCAGGGCAAAATTTACTTAAAATTTAAGCAGCGCAATATCTACGTGCGTCTTTTTCAAGCTAAATTTGACAAACATTGTTAACGATTCGACATTGTAGCTAAGAAAATATCATTTCCAGAATAATGCTTAGATGAAAGGGATGACGGTAGTATCCCTTGAGGCACATTCTGTATAGGGTAGGGTAGGTATTTCGTAATTCACGAAAGTTCGTACAGCTGACTTGTGCAAGTGAATCCAGCTCCTAAAGTACTCATCAGCGAAGCAGAGTGTTAGCAGGGTTATTGAGAATAAATAGTCTCCTAGTTGTTATCATATCATTACATGACTATCAACTTGAGTCACACGAATGAGAGAAGAGGCGTTTCGTAGTGTCAAGAAAATCCGAAAGGATCAAACTTATTTATTCTGAAAATAAAATAGAAATTTCGCATGGAAATCTGACGTGACCAAATTCGATATGGTACCATCATTCTTAGGATATAGCAACTTATGATCTCAAGAGGAAAATGTTCAAGCGCTGAACTTCGAATAGCTCCTATTCGAAGCTAGAATTCTAAGATTTAATTTAGAACTCGATGCATTCGTTCAATTTTATAAAATTAGTTTCGGAACAGTCATAAATAATGACTTATGAATTTTCACTTGGATCATAACAACTACGAGAGATTGCTTTTCTTTATTACTTTTCAATCTTGTCGTCAAGTTATCTTTTTAATCAGTAAATATTTAATCGCGACAGGAAGTCCTATCGCGATCCTTTACCAATACCTTCCGTTCATCTCTTGTTATTCTTTCCATTCGATTGAACTAAATAATTCGACGTCCTCTGCTTTCGAATATGAAATCATTTTCAAGTTGTCTCCGTAGCACGCAAATCCTGATTGGATTTAATCTACATGCAAACTAATTGTCAGTCTAATCCGGGAATACCCACGCATGGGTCTTCGAGTTTCCTGAAGACAGTCAACCGTGAAGGATCATCGTTAGAACTACAAACAGCAGTACGCAATTATAGGGAATACAAAGCGTGCACCTCATTAGCGAATAAATCCGCAAAGCCAAACTACGAAGCTACTTAATCCCTAGGAATATCAAGCGGTAAGGACTTCGGAGCATGCTCATACTTTAGACTGGAGTCGCAGCATTAGTCTGTTGTTTTAAAACTTGAAATTTTGAAATTCTGAACGAACGATTCCGATTGGAGTATTGATCGACATTTTCGCGCGAAAAAATTCTCGTTAACCAAATATGAGATTTTTGGTGTGTGGAACAGGAGTAAGATAAAATATTTCAATACGGTACAGTTATACCTTCCTATTGCCGGAGCCAATTCTCTCGATTTCCAGGAGGGTAAATGCGCGCTGGGATATCCATTTCGGTTCGACAACTTCGTTCTTTCGTAATAATCGGATCGACGATAACGCTGTGACGGAAAGACAGCCGCGGCTGCAATAGCGAAAGCTGTTTGGAAAGCCAAGTGTCAAGCGGATTGATCCAGAGGCGTTCCTGCTGGGAATATTATATACCGTGATGCTGCGATATAACGTCACGACGCTGATGGATACAAAAGGGCGAAAAAAAAAAATAAAAAAAAATAAAAGAAAAGTAGACTCGTGACATCGAAGAAATGCCAACTGAAAATCGAAGAAACTTTCGCGCGATAAACAGCGCCCGTGTTCGAGAGCGGTATCGAGATCCTACCAGTTGCCGCTTCTTCTTCCGTTGGCCCTCTCACCTGATTCTTTTTTTCTCCCTCGTCGCTAGCCGTCACTCCGCGATACGGTATTTATTCGCGAAAAACTGAGGACAAAAAAGAGCCGGGAAACTGTTCCGGACCCTCGGACCCCGGCATCCGCGAGGCGAGCTCATCTTCACGAGTCACTGGGAATAACGTCACGTGATTGCGCGGGGACGAACACGCCGCTCGTGAATAACGAAGGGAGCCGTCAATCTTTAACGAGGAACGCGCTACGGGGAAGAGACAGAGAGAGAGGGAGAGAGAGAGAGAAGGTCTTCACCGACGAAATGAACATCGCACGCAATAATGCAGCTCCATTGTTGCGCCCGGATTAGACGACCGTCGCAGCGCGTCGACGACGGGGGTTTCGCCAAAATGGCTTTACACAGAATCGAAGCCGGTAGCCGGTCCTCGCTCTCGTCCTCTTAGCCGTCTAATCGGTAAACGGACAGGGCCCCACGCAAATTCGGTCGGACGAGAGCGCGCGCTGTTGCAGAGGCGAGTCTCGCCCGGTCGGCTTCTTGAATAATTTCATATTAACCGTCAGATAACCAAGCATTATGCTATATTAGCGCGAAATGCTTGCCGTAATACGCATAACATTTCTTCCGTATATCTTTGTACGCGACCGTTGTTCGGCCGTTTCATCCCCGATTCGCGAGACGGTATCATGAAATAATCGTAAAGTCCCCGGGTGTTCTTTCGGCGGAAATTAACGCAGGGAAATTCGTCGCATTTATCTCGTGAATATCTCAGCCACTCTAATACGTGACTGCAAGATCAACATTGACTTCGAAGTCGGACGCGCGCGAGATCGACCGAGCGTCCGTTTTAACTATTTTGATACCGTAGGGGAGAGGGGGGATAAGATGACGACCTTAAGGTTTGTTGATTTTTGCTAATTTCTGTGATAATGCAAAAATAATAATCTATTTTTTTTCAGATTCACTAAAACCTTGTTTATCATCAGTAAAAATTAGAAGTTGTTAAATAAACAAGAATTTTTTTAAATTTAAATTCTTTTAGGATATGTCAATTTCGTCATCTTGCCCCCATATGGGGGTAAGATGACTTTTAATACTGAATAAGATGAAAAACAGTCAAATAAAGTTAAAAATGTATTCTTATGAATAAAAAAGATTTATTACAATATAATATAATAATCTTATACTATTTTGATATTACAAGGTAGTTAAAGAAAAATGTACATGGAACGAAAAATACTTATATAATCTGCAAAAATAAAATTATTAAAATTGTGATATACATTACGATTAAAATTGACGAAAAAACTAATGCACAAATGCATTATCTTGCTCATACATGACGTTCGTCATCTTATCCACAGTCGCCGTGTTTATTTATTTATCAAATATAAATATTGCAACATGAAAATAGAAGAATATGAATACATTATGGTATACGTTTTTAGCTATACAATATTGTGATTTTCTAGAGAAAATAAAAATATTTGTTATAAATATCTCATTCCTTATAAACAAATACTAAAAAATTACGGATGGGTATTTCCAAAATACATTTCATATTATATTATTTACTCTATGGACAGATTGAAATCAAACTATCACAGATTATTTATTATCATCTAAAGTCTCTAATAAATTCAGCACCGGTTCGTCATTTGTTATTAAGTTGGAAAAATTAACAATTCGTCATCTTACCCTCCTTTCCCCTACATCTTGATTAGCGGGGAATTTTACTGTAGGTCGGTTTAAATATATGTAAGCGCATAGCGAATTTCATGTCGAGGTTTTCCTAATTACACAGCCTTATATTGCAATAAGAAAACTTCTACTTCCATATGGCAATTGCTCATTATGGGAAAGGCAGATTACATCTGTTCACGTGGCTATCCGAATAACGGTTTGGCATCACGACGAAAGTAAAACGCGCAATTACACTTGATCCGAATTTATCAGCACGAAACATCATCCACGCGCGCGCGCGCGCGCGCGAGCGCCATTATATTCTGTTCTTGCTCCGATTTGCCTAAGATAGAACGCCGCTAATTGCGCGGCACGTACGATACACGGACTTGAGAACACGTGTAACTGCAATGAATAGCGCGCGGAGTGAGTGCGTGTCGAAGCTCAGCTTTTATAAAGCCGACGAAAATAATAAATCGCGGTTAAAGCGCAACAAACGCGGCGCGATATATTTCCAGTGTGCAATCCGAAACCCGAGAGCAACGGCTTTGTACCGTTTGTTGTCCAGTGAAAACCTTTCGCCTCTTCGCGTGGACGCGAATACTCGTCTTATTTGTAACGTGATATTTTCGACGCGTCCGGGAAAACGCCGTAAAAGACTGAAATCCGAATCGGTCCGATAGGCAAATATTTTTGTGTCGATATACGGGTCGCGAGCGCGTGAGAGAATCGCAGGAGGGATCGTGATGAAAAGGAGAGTAAAAATGGGTATGGCGATAGATCGTGGCGCGGGATCGACTCTGCTTTTTCATGGCGCGCGCGGCAAAATTTTGTCACCTTTCGATTTACCCTTGTTGCTAAAGCAAACCGAAAACCTGAAAGCATAGCGACGCTAAGGCAAATTTGTTAACCGTTACAGGTTTGTAAATCGGGAAGAAACATTCTAGCGTATACGTATCGAATGTATTAACCGGAAATTAGCAGATACGAACGCGAGTTGCGAGTGTGCGGACACCGTTTCGCTGCGCTTGTCCATGCAGTTTCATTTTTTAATTATACGTCGGAGTTAATTGCGGTTAACTGATTAGGCAACTCGTGCGCGCTCGCTGAGCCGCGGCTAATGATAATTGCGCTTTGCTCGTGTGCCGAGCGTGGCGGCGGTTGGTGGCAAAGTGCTTCGTGCCGTTAGTGCAGAATGCGAGAGTTTGTCATGCGTGCCGCGCGCTCGCTTAACAGTTTCCACTGTTTGCGGCAGTCAATGGTAAGCGGCGCTTTACGCGCCAAGTTTGGGCCAAGAGAAGGCCGCGGCGGTCTCTTTCTCACCTGAGACGCGACACTCGTTTCTCTGGGCGAACGGAGGTCCGGAAATCCACCGTGATTCGGTGAACGCGATCGCCCCTCTCTCTTCTCTCTCTCTCTCTCTCTCTCTCTCTCGATAATGTCGCCTCTCGCGAATCAGGCGGCAAAAAACGGGCAAACGGCGGGTCACGCAGCGTAGCCGGAAGTTCGTCAAGCTGGATTTCGCACGTTCGAGAGACAACGGGTGGCTTTACTGGCTGACAAACGCCATTTCTTCCGGCGAGCGCGACGGTAGAAACGACGCGCCGCCCAATGAGGACAATTCGTTCTCGGTGCGGGTCGCGCGAGCGCGAGCATAAACGGGAGTAAACTGCCGCTGAATTAGGTTGACGAACTTCGAGAGCGCGGCGGCGGCGACGGCGACGTCGGCGTTCGAGCACCCAGCGCTGTGTCTGCTAACGAGCTTAAATTATGTCGTTACAGCTTCAGAGAGCCGCGCGGTGTCACGTTGAACGTCGAATGACGGCTTGTACTGCTGCAGGCCGCCTGTCTCTTCGCACGAAAACGTTTTCTTTTTTTCTCTCGCTCTCTTCTTTTTACGACCCACTTCACGCGTTTCAAAATTGCACGTAAAATCGCAACTTTAATTTTATATATTTGAAAACATACCGTTGGCATGTGACCTACATAACGCGGACAAATTTCATCAATAGTGCAGACGAGGAAATTTATAGCTCTTTCTCTCTTTCTCTCTCTCTCCCTCTTGACCTTTTTTGTACGCTCTCGTGCACTGTACGAAAATTGTATGAATAGTATAATTATGGAAATACAACATTTCCGTTATAAATCACAATTTTTATATTTATTCGCGTAATTTTATTTTCTTGCTCCATAATCTGGAAATGTATGAAAACTACTTTATTTTTTAAAATAAATTCTATCTGATGTGAATATAAACAACATACATTTTTCATTAAAAATTTTTACGTTCAACTTTAGATAATAGTTATTTGAACTTTATTTTTAACAGACAAAACGTTACCAGTAGCCTATTTTTCGCATTGATATCGTATTTAGAAAAATTATTTTTCTATTCTACGTTACGAATGCCAATCAGGCAGGTATCAAACATTTTTATCATCGAAGAAAAATAGATTCGCCGCTTTTAAATCTTCCTACGATACTTCCAACGACCTGCGATAGCCGACGAGAATAAATTGCACGTTTCTAAGTATCGCCGCGAGATTTGGCCCTTATCGGCGAAAAGAGATTAAGTTCGACGTTTCCCGCATGTTCGCTCACTCGCTCGTGTCTCGAATACTATCGGCGATCTCACGTATCATATAAAAAATCGTGCCTCGGTCGCTTATTTGTCCCGGTTTGACGTCCCCGCTGATGGCTCTCAGTTAGAAACCCCCATAGGACTACTCTTCACGTACGAGCGAAATCGTAACGTATCCGCAATGAGCAGCAACGAGAGCTACTCAGGGCACCCCGGAGGGTTAATACTCGCGTATATAGATCTGGGAGATTGCGATGCACCCGCGTGCAAGCGAGAATGAAGAAGCCCGCGCGTTGGATACGGGAGAGAACTGGAGCTTTGATGTTTGATCCTGGCAACCGGTCGGTGAATTTCGTGAATTTTCCGAGTTCGCGATAGTGACGCGATTCCAGTGCGAAATATAGCGCGCGACGACCGACAGTGCTAGCGATATTAGAGATATTTTATGGTGGCGCATAAACCGAGCTATGTCAAGTTATACGCCAAAAATTAACTTCATGTCGCGGATGCCGATGTTAATGATTAAAGGGAACATCACATACACATGAATGCTGCCTGCTAAACTGCCGATGAATGCTGGAGAGCGTATTTTCTCTCTCTATTTTCTCAGTTTATAAAAATATCATTAATGGTCGTTACTCTGATGATTGTCATCTCAAAAATGCATGAGATACTCGGAATGAAATTTTATATCAGGTATTAATAGCGACATTTTGACAAGATCAACTGAATCCAGCTGAAAAGCGAAATAAATATTACACATCGGATTCTTATGCAAATTGCATATTTTTTAGAAAGCAAATCAGAAGATCAAAATAGAAATTTTGTCATATTGAAAAAGCATTCTTACGCCGGTATTTATAGTCGTAAATAATTTTCAATCATTGATTGAAAAAAAAATGAATAAATGTATGAATCTAATAATGCGCTTTTAATCCAAGATTTTAAGAATTATTTACAACTATGAATACCGGTCTAAAAATATTTTTTACATTTTACATGTTATATATATTTCTTACATGTTTCTGTATATTTGCAATAAATATTTAAAATCCGATGTCTAATGGTTACTCACGTAAAACCTGAATTACTATTATTAATATATTGCTTAATGTCGCGAAACACAACATCGAGCATTTTCATTTCGAATTTAAGTAGCGTATGAGATATAAAATCGACTATTTTTGTAAGATCTGCCTCTTTATTTGTATCATGTAACAATTCCCATCTTTCTTAATGTATATTTGTGTATAAAATGTAGAATTAATATTAAATATTAATGTTGTCACCAAATATTAAACATTTATTGATATTTTTACAAATTTAGAACATAGACGTTAAATTCTGAAAATATATAGCTATGAAATATTAAATGTAAATAAATATGTTCTATCAATTCGATCAATGATATTACATCAAATGTTATGCATCAAATATGCATACATTCAAAATCAATAGTTTTTGGCACAAGATAAATTCCAGAAATTTCATTCAATTTAAAAATAAGATAAAAAATTAAGCATGTTATCTGCAATCAATACTGATATGCAGTTGATCTGGTGGAAATTAATATAATATATTTCCAATAATAGGAACAAATGCACGTATGTAGACACTAACGACGACATGACAAAAAATGTCAAACTGTAAATCAACGAGCAGGGTTGTAACAATCAAAAGAAACTTCGATCAGTTACCTCTTGCAACGTTCAAAGTTCGATATGTCATAGTTAATGATATGCCCGACGAGAAATGATGTGAGATCCGAAAGGAATGATAAACTTCGATACACAGTGCTGTCCGTATGAATTTTTCATATTCCGGATATGTGCTTTTATGAATTTTCATATCAATATAAATATCTCGTTATTATGGAAATATGCGGTCAGAATTATGTATAGCATGATGCATTAAGAATTATTTCAAAAATATCAAACACGTTTAAATATAATTGAATAAAAATACTGGATATATTTTTTAAATATATAACTGATTAATTCTGACAATAAAATTTAACATAGAAGATAAACAATATAAAAATACTATAAAAAAAATTATATATAAGATAAAAACATATTTTTAAAATATCATTATCTTGTTATAACTTTATATCATATCTTGCTATTTTTCTTTATCTTTTTACCAAACAATAAAATCGGAAATTTAATTAACTATCATATACTTGACATTAACGAAATAATTCAAATAATATTATTAACGTATTGCATTCTCATAATGTTTTCAACTGTTTTCTGAACATACTGTAAAGTAATAATAATTATTAAATTTAAAGACAATTTTTTTTGTTGTTGAAATTATTTCATTATTTACCATCTTTTTTATCTCGACCTCTTATTTTGAAATATTTCTTATTTCCAAATAAATATCTATTTCTTTATTTATATATTCGTCAAGTTTTGACCTATAAATTTCAGATATAATTAGTATTTCGCACAATAAGATATTACAACGTGTCAATGAATAATCAATAGAACGAATTCTATTTTATAAATTGTTAAAAGAATGTAAATGCATTCGCTCATGTGCATGTTATATATAATAAAACGACAATTAAAAATATTCCAAAATTAAACGTTAATCCGTTCTAATCCATCCATTTTAGAGCATTGAGTCTGAGAGATATTATTTTAATCTCCGACATAGATTCTTTTATATATTTCTTTTTTATACGAGCGTGATATATTTAATAAAATCTTTCAGAACATTTCCAGCAGAATCAGATCCATTACCAAAAATTAAAATAACATATAAAGTATCACTCACGGATACGATATGCAGCAGCGGAACTGAAACGTGAAAATACGTCGAACTATTAAAAAAAAAGTACAAATACATTCTAATTACAGCAGCATCTGAAGTAATTAGTATAATATCTCAAAAGACATTGAACCTTTTTATTCGACTTTTTTCAAGCAACAAATACACATAAATAGATAATGAATTACTCGCTTCACGCGGCTGTATCGCTCGATACTTTCCGGATCTTCTCTTTCCATTGTCTGTGGCACTCATTCGTGAAAGCACGGTTAATTACGATCGCACGTGCACTAATTACCGGAATACGGCGTTCTCGCGCGGCACTTTGCACAGCCCGACATTAACCTTACACGACGTGCTCTTTGTTACACTACGATGAAAGAACGATTGCGTGACAACTGTACGATCGCGCAAGCTGCAATCCGCTAGGCGTCTCATAAATAAGCCAATCAAGCGAGCGAATCTCGAACGACCGAAGATTTTAGAGAGATTCCCTATATACAAACGCCGCGCATGCTATGCGGTTAAATAATAAAACGCGAGATTAATTACGATTATACATATTGATTTATCATAAAACTCGAAACGATGCGGACGCTTCGTCGATTGGTCGAATATGAAAGTAGCGTTGATAACTAAAGCATTATACACGAGTCGAGTTAACGGCTAATTAAGATTCAACGTATCGTCCAGAAATATATAATTGAGTATTCAACATTGCGACATGCGAGTATTCAATTCAATTTTGCGATATGCGCAATACGCAAATGTGAATCGTGATACATGTATTAGAATAACTTCAGTATATACGTCGCAACGTTTACGACCTAACGAAAATTTAATTTATCTAGTAGAGGAGAAGGGGATAATACGGCACCCATTTTCATTTCATTGAATAACTCTGTAATAATCAATATTTTATATTCAAACTAGAACGATTATATTCGTCAAAGTGTTTAACAGATTCTAAACTCGAAGTAATAAAATATTTATTAGGACGTGATTTATAAAAATGTAACGCATTGAATAATCGATGGAAGAGAAAAAGTGGTGATAATATGGGTTAGCCCAAAAATAAATAATATTGGTTTAGTTTAAAAAACACACAGTATTTTGTTACAAATTTATATATTTTTTATTTTTCATCGTTTAGAATTTTTCCGCGTTCACAACGAAACATTCGAGATATTACATTAGAAACATTAGAAATATCATTTTAGCCTTGTTTAACATTAAACAACAAGAATAAAATAATATCCCTAATGTTTCTGAACAGCTCTCTAATTGAGCGACAATCGATTTATCGAAGAAATATTTCGATATGAAAATTCCAATAATAGAGATAGCCGTAATGTCTAAGTAGTTATAATATCCTCTCTATCTTTACTATTTACTATGTTTAAGGAAAATAAAGTGTATCAATAAAAACTTCATGCAATCTATTACCATAAAAAATTATAAATATAAAATATTGATTTTCTTATATTTGGTTAAAAAACTTTAAAAAAATCTTGCATTTTTGCCGTATATCGAGAAGGGTCGAACTTATAGCCATTCATGAGCGAGATAATCAAATTGAAAAAAGAATACAAGAGCTAAACTCTTGTATTTTCTTGCATATCATCCTTTATTATCTCTCTACATATATGTATCATGAAATATTCACTAAACACTAAATTTTTTACAATTCCTACAGAGACAGTAATCATTTTACGTAGATTGTAGTACATCGCTGCGCTGTCATAACATTGACAAATTGATTCAACTCACGATGGTTTCGTTAATATTAAGAATAAAAGACTAAAATTACAACAGAATACTAATATAACATAAAGGCACATGACAAAGTGGTTGTAAGCACGTTATCTCCACTCCTATTTTTTTCTGACTCCTGCGTAGTAAATGCCGGAGTTACTACCGGAGTTACCTAGTAAGCGTTCGGTAAAGCGCGGTTTTTCATTGCTTAAATTGCTCGGTCCAACGATTTGCGTTCTAATTCGGAAACGATGAGCGAGCTAGTTGGAGAGAAAAAAAAAAGAGTTTAAAGCACGGCACGCGAGATACATCCGAATCTAAGCGTCAAGGAGGAAACTCCATCGACCTAAATACAGTAATGAAACGTTTTGCAATTTCCAGCCTCTATCGCGCTGATTTCCGTTTCGAACGAGTAAATTGCGCGAGATGTTTATCTCGAATAGCCGTCACTCGCCTCGCTCGTCAACCCGCGCAGTTAATCGCGCATAAGCCGATGATCATTCGTAAAGGAATGATCGCGTTTTCTCTTTGGTACTTGTCGCGACTGCGTTCCGAGCGATAACAACGCGACACACGAAGCAGCCCGCGGCGGCGCCGTCGCGCGCCGTCTGCCTGCTCGACTCTCATCGCGCGAATGGTAACACAGCGACGACCTTGTGTATACAATGGAGCGCTGTGGGGAGTCACAAAGACCAAAACAACAAGCGTCGTGCATCCTATCCGTTGCCATTACAAACATATCCCATATGTTATGATAATGTACGCCAAAGATTCTATTCCTTACATTTAAAATTCAAACTTCAATATAAATGAGCTATTATATGTATACAATAGTTTGCGTTTGATTTTGTGGATTTGTTATTTAATAAATCTTTAAGCGGGCGCGTGGGAATCAAATTGATCCAGAGGCACGAATAAATGAATATTTCTCTGTTTCGCTTTTGTTTGCGACCTTACCGCTCTGACAATGAATATCTTCCACCTTAGTTTTGACTTTTGATTTCAGCCAAGTAGCATCAATAACGCTCGAATATTTTAGATACAAACAGCAGTTCTTTTATCCCTTGGGTCAATTTGACTCCCAGGCGACCACGTAACTTTCTGTGCAATTCGGCGTAATTTTATTTGTAATAAACAGAAGACAATTGTTATTTTCAATTATTTTCTAAGAATAAAAATGTTTATTAATATTTTCAGGTTTCTTTTGTAATAATATGCTTTAAAAAATTAATATACATACAACGAGACAAACATGTATTTATAAAATAAAGACAATATAATACTACGTCACTTTCCGAGTTATTGCTGGCTTTAAACAATCAGATTATTTAAGTAATACTTCTATATGTTGTGTGTTTATAGTTTTACTTGAAGTGTAATAATAATTTATCTGATCATTTTAAGTGCTTGTATTTATTGATTAACTTGCAAGCTATTAGTCAAAATATTTATTAGTTAAAATACTACGTAAAGAAATATTTTTGAAAATATAAATTTTTTAAATTTCTAATGCTTGCAAATTATTATTTCATAAATGAAAATTAGGTAGGCTCCAAGGAAATAAATTAAGAATATAATGTTCAATGCCAATTAAGAGCCAATCACAGGGTCTTCCTGTGTGAATCCATGTATTGTTCTTCGAAATTTACAAACATTTCGGTCCTTAGGATTTGGACCATCCTCAGTGTAACAGCGGATGGTCCAAATCCTAAGGACCGAAACGTTTGTAAATTGCGAAGAATAATACATGGATTCACACAGGAAGACCCTGTGATTGGCTTTTAATTGGCATTGAACATTATATTCTTAATTTATTATTTCATGTTCAAAAATATGTTAGTTTATAATTACTTATAAATAAAAAATAAAAAACTTGGTTTATATATAAAATATAAATAAAGTGTGGGTCAAATTTTATTAATCCTCACGCGACCATTTGGGTCATAAAAAATCACGCGTTTCCTTAAGGGTTAATGATAGCATCACCCAAAGTGACAATTAATTCTGAGCATATCTTGGAAGCTTAATTGATATAATTTAATCCTAATTCGACACATTGCAATTGATATATCTATATATTATAAATATATAGATTATCTATATATTATAAATATTTTTATACGATATTTATGATAAATCTTTATGACCTATTCAATCTAAAATCACAAAAATGTTTATGAAATATTTTCGTTAATATTTATAAAATATTCAAATAATTATCATTAATATTATATTTTGTAAATCTTTTATATTTTATATTGTGTGTGCTGTCTAGATTACTCCAATTCTACGATAACGTAAAGTTTAGATTTACCGAGATGATAAACAAAGAGTGAATAACAAATTCGATACGTAGGAAACATCAAATGAAATAAGTCATTTGATGTTTCCAGTTAAATATCTCATCCAAGGGTTGTTCCGTCGTCGCTTGATGCCACCCTGGTTGCCTCCTCCTCTCCTCTCGTCCCTCCGCCGTTGCACATCCATGGCACTCACCAACACTGATCACTCGCGAGAATAAGGTTAACACTCGCGCGTACACTAATTACCGCAACGCGACGATCACCGGGCACTCCGCACGACACCGATATCACTGGCACGCGGTCCGACGAAAGAAGAACGCGGAATGTGCGTAGCCACTAACCACAACTCTTTCGGCAGTCGCAAAATCGGCCTGAACGACGCGATGGACGACGAAAGCTTCAGAGCGACGGAAACTTTTCAAAGGTCGCGCAGATAATGTATTCACGCTCCAACTATCGCAACGATCCTTACGAGCTAAGACGAGAGGCGTCCGCCCGTCGGGCCGTCGGGACGCGATGTCCTTCTGAGGTTAGGTTGCGCCACAACATTGCCGACTGCTCGCGCGTAGACTATACTAATTACCGCAACGCGACGATCACCGAACACTCCGCACGACACCGATATCACTTGCACGCGGCCCGACGAAAGAATAACGCGGAATGTGCGTAGCCACTAACCACAACTCTTTTGGCAGCCGCAAAATCGGCCTGAACAATACGACGGTCGAGGGAAGCTTTTCGAAGATCGCGCAGATAATTACACGCGCCACCTATCGCGGAACACCCCTAATAAAAACAACTGCGTACGCTCGCGTCTTAGGACGATCGATAATCATAATCGATAATCGATTACCGATAGTACGGGTGTCCCGCGACAGGGGGCGCGTGTAATTATCTGCGCGACTTTCGAAAATTTCCGTCGCTCTGGAGCCCGTCGGTCGTCGCGTCGTTCAGGCTGATTTCGCAGCTGCCGAAAGAATTGTGGCTAACAATAAGTACAATCCGCACATTCCGCGTTATTGTTTCGTCGTGTCGCGTGCCAGTGATATCGCGGTGTCGTGCGAAGTGCAAGGTGATCGTCGCGTTGCGGTAATTAGTCTATGTATGTACGCGCGAGTGTTAATCTTATAGCGATTTCGGCTGGGGCACACCGATTGCACATTTCAGGTGTCATGTCGGTGCAACTTTTGTTTTATATCACTGCGTGGGTATATGCATTTGCACCAACTCTACACAAGTGGCACACCAGTGCAGACCAGCCGAAATCGCTATTATTCTCGCAAGTGATCAGTGTTTTGGTGCCATGGATGTGCAACGGCGGAGGGACGAGAAGGGAGGAGGAGGCGGCCAGGGTGGCATCAGGCGACGACGGAACAACCCTTGGGTGAGATATTTATGATTTATTTCATTTGATGTTTCCTATGTATCTGAGTTGTTTCACTCTTTGTTTATCATCTCGGCAAATTTAAACTTTACGTTATCGTAGGATTGGAGTAATCCAGACAGCACACAATATAAAATATAAAAGATTCACAAACATATAATATTAATGATAATTATTTGAATACTTTATAAATATTTACGGAAATATTTCATAAACATTTTTGTGATCTTAGATTGAATAGCTTATAAAGATTTATCATAAATACTAGTTTTATTAAATAAGAATTGAATAACTATACTATAAAAGAAAATTAAATGTGTAAGAATTAAATTTATCTTCGTTTAATCAATAATTTTTATGTAAATTTATTACTATATCTTCTTTTTCATATTTCAAATCAAAGAATAAAATAGTGCGAGTTTAATAAATCAAAAAGATAAAAGTCGTCGCGGAAAATTTTATCTTTTTTCTTTATTTAGTAAAGTGATCCAATGTTATTATTCCTGAGACGTAAAAAAGTGGAAAAATATAATGATAAATTAATTTCCATATAAAGATCTCTTACTTTGCAAAGTAAAAATTAATTCTTAAATAAAAGTAAGATTTAATATTATTAACATGTTGGTATAATCAAATTGAGAAAATATTAATTTCAAACAAAAAAGTATGTATCGCTGTCTTATTAAGCAATATACAATGCAAAAAAAAGTACAAAAATTGAAAAGCTTGCTGCAAACAGTGAGATAACATTTTGTGAAACAGAAAATAAACTCGAAAGACATTCAGATCGGACAGTAACATATCCAATAGATATTTTCATTATCGCTAAATATAATTTGAAATATGTTATATGTTTTATCATCAAAATATATCTTTAGAGTTTACTTTCTCCATTTTTACAAAATGTAGATCATTGCAGCAAGTCCTTCAACTGTAATAAAAAGTAACATTTTGTTTTATTCCTAATTATATAATACTTGGAAAATCTATTCCTAAAAATAACCGTTTCGCTTCTGAGCTAAATATTCCAACGATAAAAACTGTTCAGCATAATGTCTTTTTAGGTATTCTTTTATTTACCTGATATAAGGTTTAGGGGAGAGTGGGTAATCGGGCCATGTTCCAAATCGGACCTTTTTAATTTAAATGAATACGGTTAAGCAGATTTGCGTGCCATT